>JAHLWZ010000431.1:6082-42099 GCA_020536535.1 Pelomyxa schiedti | reverse complement strand
ATTGGTTTCCCCAACTTTTTTGAAAGTGACTTCCTACTTTCTTGAATGAGTGAAACATAGTAAAACTGTATAAGATAAAAGCGACGAGTGGCAACGTACAGCTACGCAATGTGCAGCTCCGTCGAGGTGGTCGTTCCTGGCCCCCACTGTCTCCTCGGTTTCCGATTTCGTCGCAGTGGGAGAAGCTAAGTCCGAGACTGTGGATGAGCCGGAGGCCCGATTGGCATCGGCGTCGAGTGGCGGCGGCGGGGGTGCGTCTGGTTCCGTGGGACCAACAACAAGTGCGGCTGCGGCGTCGCTCGTGCACCCCCCTTGGGAGCCCTCCGCCACCGTCGTGCCCGGTGCTGCCGCGGCACCCTGCTGGTGATGTTGACGTTGATGGGGGTGATGAGCAGAAGCTGCTACGGCGGCGGCGGCGCCGCCGGGTGCCGTGGGGTCCGCGTACCCGTCGCGTGTGCTGGTGGCCCCCCCCGTGCCATCCTTCGTTTCGGGTGCACCAAGAGTATTCGTTCGTGCTGTGGTGGCGGCGGCGGCACTGCTGCCCTCTGCGTCTCCATCTCGCTCCGCGCCGCCATCTCGCTCGTCGCCGCCGCCGGTGCCGCGGTTCTCGCTCCTCGCGCGTGCGTGCTCTTCTTCCCCCTCGGTGGGTTCCCGGGCCCCGCCGTCGTTGGCCGTTTCGTCCCGCCCGCCTCCGCCGCCTCCCCCTCGTGCGTTGGCAGTCTGGCCTGGGGCCGTGCGGCCACCGGCGCTCTCCGACGCAGCAGGCTCTCCTTGGGCCCCCTCCTCCTCCTCCTCCTCGCCCTCCTCCCCCTGCACCACAACCGCCGCCGCGTTCTCGCCACTCACGTCGCTGGACAAGCTAGTCTCGCCGGTCTCCCGGGGGGTTGTTACCGCGGCCGGTGCTGCTGGTACTACTGGTACGCGGGGGGTTGTTGTTGTGGTTGCGGGGCCCTGCGGCCTCGCGGGGCCCCCTGTGATGGTCTCATCGGCGCAGCCATCGTCGCACGTTGTAGTTGCTGCTGCTGCTGCTTCTGCTGCTGCTGCTGTCTCTGACCTGGTGTTGGTCGCGTCGTCTGGTGATGACGACATTTTTTTTCGTTTTTTCTTTGTAACGAAATTGGTTTTCGTTACGAATCACCCAATTTCCTTGAATTCACGTTAAGGTGTTGTGGCAGTGTGATATAGACCTAGTGATCAGGGATTGTCATTGGGTGGTGGTGTGGTGTTTGTGTTGGGGACAGCATGGGGCATGTTGTTGTTTGTTTTAGTTGTGGGGTGAGTGCTTGGTGGTTTATTAAGGTTGTTACTAGTATGGTTTGGGTTTGGCTTGTTGGTGTGGTGAATGGGAGGCCATTGCATAACAACAACGCCTGTGGCCATTCTGAAGGCTTTCTTGCCTTTGACGAACATGCCGGAGGAGGGTACTTGTTCTCTGGACGGGGGTTGTTGCTGCTGTTGTAGAGATTGTGGCGCTTGTGGGTTGCCAGCTGAATTGGGGTTTGCAACCGGCCATACGGGGAACTTTCGCTTGTGGGGCTTGTGTACGTATAGCTTGGGTTTCTGTGGGGGTATTACTTGGGCATGCTCCGGTGAGGATTGTGGTGGTTGTATTTGTTCCGGGGGTTGTGCCGGTTGTTTTACAGATTGTTCTTGTGCGTGCGTTGCTGGGGGTTGTACTATTTGTGTGGGTTGTATGTTAGGAGCCCCACAATGCGGAGAGGACGGAGAGAGGGGAGAGAGTGAAACGGGTTCGGTGGTATCTTTGTCAAACTCGTCCCAAATTGAATGTGGGTCCTGGATGTGTGGGAGACGTGCTGGTTGGTGTTGTTGTAGGGCTCTTGAAGGAGGATTAGCCGATCCAATTACAAACAGACTTAGTTGCCTAGTGATAAACGGCACTTGCATATCAGGCGACCCCAGTTTCCTGCAGCAAGCGAGATAAGAAAACTAAAAAAAACTGCGGGGAATCGGCACGTGCGGGTAAGGTTTGCACAAAGCAACAGCGTCCAGAGGCATTCTACTCGGTGGCGGCAAGGGCGGTCGCACGAACCCCTCGTAGCCCGGTGGCAGTGCCCCCCCTCCGCCTCCCAACGCGTTCAAACTGGCACCAAACCCACCGATCGATGCGCCGCTAACTCCCGTAACACCCCCTCTGTCATCTCCTCCTCCTCGCTTCCCACTGTTACGTGTACGCTTACGCCCTGTTGCTGCTGTTGAGGCCGTCGTTGCTACGTGTTGGTCCCTAGCATTGCTGGACCCACTCATAGAGTCAGGTTTAAAAGAGGTAATGAATGAAGATCTCCTGTGACACGTTGGGTCGAAACAAGCCTCAGGCAACCAGTGTCATCAATCAGGGTGACGGGGTTTTCGTGAACGGCAGCGGAAGAAGAAAATCTATTGATTTTTCCCGTAGACAACAAAAAAAAAAGTCGGCGACGATGGTGTCCAAGAGTACCTTTTTGATAGGAGTGGGGCTGGTAATTGGCACTATTACAGTCTATTTGTTGCTGGTCAACACGACCGACAAGGCCTCGGTGCAAGTCGACGTCGAAACCGAAGGCACCGAAAAGGAAGTAAAACCCCCGCCCGAAGTTCTTCACAGCGACGCGAAATCGACGTCCGTACCGCCCGACACCGAGGACAACATATCCGTTCCCCCTGACGACGAGGACACCATCTCCGTCCCGCCCGACGACGAAGACAACATCTCCGTTCCCCCCGACGACGAAGACAACATCTCTGTACCACCCGACGACGAGGACAACATATCTGTACCACCCGACGACGAGGACCACATATCTGTCCCCCCGGACGACGAAGACAAGATCTCTGTTCCCCCGGACAACGAGGACAACATATCTCCACAAAACGACGTGGACCACAAGCCGCAGGCCCCCGACGCAAACAAACAAACAAGTGACGTGGTCCCCCCAAAGAACTAAACTCTTCATAACACACACACAACCCTCATATCTATCACCTCTGTTAATACTGACCTTATTAATGTCCATCGAAGAACCTCTTTACTTTTTTGTTTTTTGTTGCAGGCAAACTAAGGTGCCACTGCCAGCGCCTCCCAATTCGCCCCGAAAAGCAAACATCATTTCATCAATCAAAAAAAGTGGGTGCTGGTTGAAATGAGCGGCAGGTGGGACCACAACACGGATATGAACGTCGAGATCTCCGGCGTTGCGCATGGAGATCCTTGCACTACGACAAAGAGCGACGCGGCGGTTACCGGTACGCCTCCACCGATGTCGGATCTCCCTGCCGCTACATACGATTCTGCTGCGATTTCTCGATCGGCGTTGTGCACTAGTGGCGAGAAATGCTGTGTTGGCGACGTTCCTTGCTGTATGACCTATTCGTTTTTGGTGTTTAATCTTCGGTATAGTATAGTAGTGAAACCAATTCGTGATACTAGTAAACGATAAAGGGAAGAACTTATCTCATTTGACAAACTAAAAAAATACAGCGGAATTCGCCCAGCAAACACTAGAGCTTTTCTGTAGCGGCGATTATACACGGTGCTTGAAAAAATGTACCGAGATGCTGAATTCTTCCTCGACTGTCACTCATTCAATGGCAAATTTCCTGATGAGGTGCATTTACACCCATTGCCCCAAGCTTCTTCAGCAGCTTCAGCCTGTGAGAACTGTAGACCCAATGACCGAATTGCTAACTAAAGCAATGAGATGCTCCAAGGGTTCCAAGGAGTTCTTTTTGCAAGTAGTTCTGAGAGCTATAGACTCACCGCACCAGAATATGATTGCGACCGGTGAATATCTCTATGGAATGCTATATGATAAAGGCTTGGGTGTGGAGAGGGACATGACTCTCGCAGTGAAGCATTACGCGATTGCCGCACGGCATTTACATTCTATGGGAATGTACAATCTGGGCTGGTGTCTGAAAAACGGTGAAGGGGCTCCGGCAAACAGAGATGAAGCTCTGAGACTCTACACAAAGGCTGCGGACCTGGGAAACCCAATGGCTCAGATTAATCTGGGATATTGTTACAAGAATGCTGATGGCGTTGAAAAAGATCTTGCGAAGAGCCTTACCCTGTACCGGCTCTCAGCTGAACAAGGAAATGCTTGGGCACAAAATAACCTGGCTTTGATGTATCAAAACGGAGATGGAGTGCCCAAAGACCACAGAGATGGATTTAGAATGTACCACTCTGCCGCAATTCAGGGTAATGCAATGGCACAAAACAACATCGGTGTTTGCTTTGAAAACGGCACTGGTTGTGAAAGGAATCTGGAGGAAGCAGTACGCTGGTACAAGTTGAGTGTTTCCCAAGACGTTCCCTTGGCAGAAAGAAATCTCGCCGCATGCTATGAATACTCCAAAGGAACTAGCAGGGATGTCAGAGAGGCTGTTCGTTTGTACAAACTAGCCTTTGCAGGAGGTATTTACCTCCGCTTACAGCAGGATTCAATCTTACATTTCATAAACAGGTGATGACGAGTCCCGCCAACGTCTGCGAAGACTTACCAAATACTACGGTACTACCTCCGCTCACGTAAATCCTCACCGATAACGTTGTTATGCAGGTTACTCATAACTGTGTTGTATCCATAGACCCCAAGGGAAGCCCTTGTACATACAAACAGTTTTCTTACCAGGGCCGTAGCAAACACCATCACCTAATACCCACCACCCTAATCACCTACACCCAGCACCCCCATCCCAAAAACCAACTGGGGGGAATCACATCTCATTTGGGGAAAACAAACAAGAAAAAACGAAAAAAAAAACAAAAAAATTGAAATCAAAATCAACACAGAACAAAAAACAAGCACATAATGAAGTTGTTGGGGGTATTGGTGTTCAGGCAGTTGACGGGACCCACAATTGCGACAGGCGAAGCGGGCACCGCAATATTATTGGCGTCGGCGTTCGAGCTGTCCTCGTTTGGGTTTTTCCAGCGCGGTACGGTCAAGGAGATATGCACGTGTGTATTCTCAATTGCGGCACTGTAAAAATCACTATTGAGTCGAAAAACCTATTCATGTTATTATAAAAACCGCACAACTTAGAATTTTTCTCTGTGGCCTAATGAGTTTTTTAACACAGGTTTGGATGCCGACAAGTAGCAAGCCGTGCAGGGCCAGGCCAGAGGGAAATTGTAAGATTAAGTGATGGGTCTTACCTGTGCCACGTATACACACACCCTGACAGGGTATACCTCCTTTTTATTCTTTTTTTTACAAAAAAAAAAAAAAAAACCTACGCAACTCAACACAGGGTTTAACTTTAATCCAACTTTATGTAGACTTCTGTAACAGTTATAACTGATGGAGACTATCAAGCCAGAGTGGCCTTCACTTTGCTTTCGAGGGTGTTAGATGAATTCCGGCAACAGCACTCTGCCACGGCCATGGCTGCAACCCATGATATGGAAATTCCATTTCCGGCATTGACAGAACTCTTAGCCCGGTACTCCCTATACCTCCAGACATAAACACACTTAAGTCTTTCAGGTACCAAGACCCAGCCCGGGCGGACCCTATCTCCAAAGTAGAGAGAGACCTGGAGGAGACAAAGAGTGTTATGATTAAGAACATTGATCAACTTCTGGAGCGTGGTGACTCACTTGAAAGGTGAGTCCTGGTGTCTCTACATGCTTATTTTGCTCATGAAGCCTAAAGATTGGTGGAGAAGAGTGATGATTTGAGTTTCCAATCGAGAGCCTTTATGATTAATGCCAAAAAAATGAACAGCTGCTGCAACATTTTGTAAATACAACTAAACGCAACTGACAATTGATAGAATGTTTTTGTTTTGTTTTAAACATTTATCACAAGAGGTTAAATCAACCAGCTCTCGGTTCTACCTTGAGGGAAAGTTGATATGCATCGGCATCAGAGAGGTCTGATTCAAGCCCCGCTATAATGTTCTGTATCATTTGTACCGGTGAAAATACCTTGATAAGAGGTTAATAAAGCACGAAAAGAGGTGAATTCATTACAAAGCCGAGTTGTTGCCATTGTTGTATCTGTTGAATAACTCCAGCATTCATTGTTGCCTTCCACCAGTTGATCACTTGAGGTACATAGAATTAGAGAGAAACAAAGAGAAGCGGGGTGGGAGCCGAACTTTTTGTTCCTGGTACACAATCCTGTTGAGAGGAATAAGTGGCCTAAACACAAAAACCGAAGGCAGGTACCTCGTTTCCTTCTTGGATGAATGTAAGATCAGTCAAATAAATCTATTGTATGTAAATTCGAATAGTACTGCGCAGCTGAAACATACTCCGAGATAAGGGAGGCATGGTGGGTTGGTGTTGGTGAGTAATTCACGCATTTCTCGGTAGTTATTCTCGAGAAGGTGCGAAAATTCGTTGAAAGCAGTAGTAGTTTTTTCCTGTGGAGTACTTAGATAAAAGTATATCAAAAATGGCAAAGGCACACGGTCCAAGATTTCTTTAGACGGCTTGAATAAAGTGAGGGGAAAAAAATCGTATCTAAAGACATACAAAATAGAGCGTGATCCTAGTCCAGATATAAGGGCAATTAAGCCATTATAGTTGTGAAGATCTTTCAGAGCACCACATATTTTTAGGATTTGCTTTATTACTTTCTGCCTGGTCTTTTCCTTTGGATTCTTGAGAATTGCGGCAACAACCCAGGTACCAATCTACCAATGGTGAGGAATAGATATCTCAAGCTAATGCGTACCTTGTTGAATTCCTGGGTCATTTGCAGAATGTGAGGTGAATTGGTGGAAGCGTCTTTTTTAGTCCAAGCAAGCCCAAAGCATTCTGTTGGCTTAATTCTCGAAAATACATCAAATTCCCTTAATGTTAGTTGCCTGGCGAATTCAATTGGGTGAACGTCCATCCAGGAGGAATACTACGGAAAACATGTTAAAGGTAAAGTGTGGAGCGGCCATACTGATGAACTGTGATATGACTTGGGTGGATTTAAAATCGAAACCATGGAGCTATCTCGGCCTTGCATCTTTTGTTGTTGAGTAGTTTCAAGGAACCGAGAAAACAAAACCTTATGTGTGAATGTATTCTTGAGCTGCATAGATGCCATTTTCACAGATTCTGTGGGACACGCGGTCATCATTTCGATTATACTTGTCATTTGATCAATAAGTGGTTGTTGCTTGACGAAATCCTGGCTGCTATTGTTTATCCACTCCTTCACAAAGAACCACACTCTATTACTCGAATTACCAATCAAAAAAAAAAAGTTTTGGTTACCTGAACTGTATTGTTTCACGGAATTGAGACTCAAAAGAATCTGGAACGCGGAAACGTAGAGAAAGTAAATCAAGTATTTCCTTGGTATTTGAGAAATATTTATATGTCAGCAAGAATGATTTCACAAATTGGGGTCCTGGACATAATGAGCAACAAAAAAAAAGTTATGGAGACCTGGTATTGTCACATCAGTAAGTTTTTCTACAAGTTTGGGAAGTGTTGCTCCATATAATTTTGTTTCCCCACCAATAGTGCGGTAACATATGTTATCAGCAGTGTCCGGCTCAGCAAAGAGGTATCTAGAGGAAGCATCTGGTGTACCTGGTGGTGGAACATCTGTTGGTGGATTGTTACTTGGCTGAGGGTGTATGGCGTTGATGTTTGGTGGGGATGCTGTAGGTAGAGGGCCAGAGGGGGTTGTTGTGTTTGATGGAAGGTCAGGTGGAACACCTTGTTCATTATTGGCAAGAGGGGAAGGAGTTATTTCTCCTACGAAGGAAACTCAGAACCACGTTAAAATTAAAATAAAGCCTAAATACCATATTCACTGGGGTTATAGGACGCAACTTCTTGATCATATGGTCCCCAGCTTTTGGGTCTGTTGAGAGATGTATCCAAGGCAATAGACGCTCTGCGTGCTGGGGGTCCCGCTTTACAAGCTGGAGTTGGAGCAGTTGGATTTTTGGGTAGTCCGGGAAGTAGAGAGCTGCCACTTGTGGCAGTCACAGGGGGCTTAGTCGCTGGTATGGCGGGACTCGATGGTGGTGAAAGGGAGTGTGCTTTTGCTAATTCAGCCGCTAAAACCTCGGCCGGCATTGAGGCGCGCCTGTTTGGTGGATTCCTGGTGGTTACAGTTGTACTTCCGGGTGATGTGCTACGCTTTGCAAGTAGAACGGGGGTCAAACTCGGGGGTCGTGAGTTTATTGTGGGTATCATTTTTGGTACTATAGTTGGGGCTGTAACAGTGCCATAGTCAGTCATTGAATGCCCTACTTGCCCATAGGAACTAGTGGTATTCTCGCCACAGTTGGACCCGTAACTTGAATCACCAGAGCCATAATTTCCGTCTCCATATCCACCGTAGTTGGCACCACTAGAGGAGTCATAGTTGTACAAATCATAACTATTGGTGTCACCAACTCCATTGGTGCTATCATTGTACCCATCTGGTGTTGTTGGAGCCATGGTAGCTGTGGTTTGCTGCACAGGGGTTGATGTAGCTCTAGCTGGAGGCCCTTTTTTGGCAGGCGGATTGCTTGCAGGACCTGAAAGTGGCAGAGGTTTTGGTGAAGGCGGGGAGGCAGTGCATTCTGTTGTGGAAGATGTTGTTTCAGATGTAGGCGGTCCCTTTTCACATGTAGTTGAAGGTAATGAAGGCTCCTGAGAGGTAGTACTTGGTAGTGAAGGTGGTGTTGTGAGAGAAGGGGTAACAGAGAGGTTGTCCGAACCTCCATACCCATAATCAGCGGTTGAAGAAGCATTGAAGTCACCATAGTCACCATAGCCACCATAAGCATCGGTATTGGAAACTGGTGCAGGAATTGTGGTTGGGAGTTGAGGTGAGGTGGGCATTGTGGGTAAACGTGAAGGAGGACCTCTCGAAGGGGGGCCACCACCAATTGACACTGGCTTGTAAATCACTGATTTAATTGGGGGTCCAGATTTATTCTGCGAGCCAGGGGGACCACAAGCGGTACGTTGAGGAGGTCCTCTGACTGGGGTAGAATTTACAAGAGGAGACGCTGCATCTTTGTGTGAAGGGGGCTGAACTTGAATTTCGACACTCGCTGTGGGGGGAGGAATATCTACATGTGATTCAGGGGGAGGAGGTGGCGGTCCAATATCAGGAGGGAGATCAGTATGCTCAGCACTTGGTGTTGTAGGTGAAGCTGAAATATTTGCTGCGATACCTGGAGGTGTTGGGTTGGAGTTGGATCGTTCTCGTGTGGGAAGCGGTGCGGCTTGCTCCGGGGGTGTATTAGTGGAAGTTTCCTGGTCTGTGGGAACTTTTGGGGCCCCAATTCTCCCTCTTTGACAGATGCCTGGTGGGCCTACCGGTGGTCTGCTGGCAGTGTCAGTGCCAGGAGGGGCGCGGGTCCCTGGAGGCAAGCGGGGAGGCAGAGACGTTGTGACAGGCCGATGAGGAGGGGGAGTAGCTGCGCTGCTGCCGTATTCATCATTTCCATGGTCGGAACTAGTAACAGGACTAGGAGTAGGCGTAGAATCAGCAGTAGTATGAGGAGGAATTACAGCGGGAGAAGGGGGCTGGACAGCACTCCGCGCGGGAGGCGCCGCGCGCGGGGGAGGGCCGCGGGACAGCGGAGGGCGACTGGGTGGGTTGGTGAGAACAACTGAGGGTGGCATGACGCCCGCCTGTCTGAAAGCTTGGAACTGTGCCCCAGACAATGACAGACGATTGGGTGTCATCAGCGCCGGGGGTGCTGTTCGTTTGTGAATGTAAGTGCATAAGTACACACATTTTCACGTTCGAAATATAAATAGCCACAACAGCAACAACAACAACAAAACAACAAAACAACAACAGCCAAACAAGTACTACACACACGCGCACGCACAGTCACACGCACGCACACACGCGCACAACCTCTCCCTCTTGCAGTGGTGGTCACAGGTGGCACCCCCACTTTTGGTGCCGGCTGAGCAGGCGGCCCCGTGGGAGCGACCGCCGCCGCCGTCGGCGTGGCCGTGGTCGGAGTGGGAGTGGGATTGAGATTGGGCGGTGTATGCGACGGTGATGGTGATGGAGATAGGGATGGAGGCGAGGGGCGTGGCGGGGGCGGGGCCGCCAATGTTGGTGATGCCATCGCCGGTGGGTGTTGTGGTGGAGGCGGAGGAGGAGTTGTCGTGGTGGTGGTGGGGGTGGTAGCGGGTGATGTGGGTGTGGCTGTTGTGGGTGGTGGAGGTGGTGGGGCCTGTTGTTGGGGGGACGAGTAGGAGTCGTCGTAGGCGGAGGAGGAGGAGTAGTCGTCGTAGGATCCTCCGTATGCCGACGAACCCGACGCGCCCGTGCCGTCGTCGTAGTAGTCCCCGTACCCTTGTGACATGTCTCACAAATTTGTGTCGTTGATGTTTTGAACTTTAGGGGAACACACGGTTTTTCGTACCATAATTCGGCACCTTGTCCCCTGCTTTAAAATCGAAGTGCGGACTGATTTAACAAATCACCGGCGCAGGGCCAGGCGCATAACGTTTTTGTCATTCGCCTTTTACTAATGAGCAACCGTGCTCCTGGTCGTCAACTAATGCGCTTTGATCACGTATTTTTGTGACTGAGGGAGAGGCTCGTCCTCTCTCTCCTATCAAAAAATAAAAAAACTTCCCTTCAAATTATTGTGATGTCTTCTCGTTACCGTTTAAAACCAGTACGGGAAGAACCCACTGTGCTCGTGGGTACAACAACCGGTGCACCGCCTCCAGAGCAACTGCCGGCACCCTCTTCGAGTAGTACCACCGAAACAACAACGTTTTCGACGTTGCCCGAGCCGGCACTCATCGCCATTCTCGCCGCTGCTTTCGAGTCAGACGGAGCAGCAACAGTGCACCGGCGCCTACTCGATGATACACGGCAGCCTCATCGCAATCGATTGCGGAGAACCGTCATCTTGCACCACCACCCGATGCCATTGCGATTCATCACAACAACAACAACAGGAAGCCAGTGGGGGAAATGGGAATGGGATGGTGGTTGTGACACCAAGGGATGCGCTGCGGGATTTGGTGGAACGCCCCGTGTGGTTCCCAAAAACACCCGGGTGTGTCTGTGTGTGTCACACACAGGTTTAATGAAAAATGTGGAGCGCAGTCGTGGCGCAACTATAGCTGTATTAAATTGGGATAACCACGTAACTAACATTTAAACAGGTTCTTGTTCACGTTTGGACGAGGTTCACGGGGCAGACTTGGACAATCTTCAGAGGATACCGCCTCTCCTGTGTCACCTCTTGGAAACAGCACCAAGGTAGATATTTCCTATTCAAGTCATGTTGATTTGTGTGTGCAGGTATTCATGATGGGGGCCGGACAGTATCACATGGTTGTTGCCACAACAGAAAAAAAACTTTTCTTGTGGGGTTATTTAAACATGGGTGAGACCAATGTTGGGCCCAGAGATATCACATCACTGCTTCCACCAGAGTTCAAGTGGCCTCCACGACAAATTTCGTGCTCTCATCACTCATTTGGTTGGTATCCACTCACACCCCAACTCCTCTCTGACAAGGAAACTCAGGATTGGTTGATTCAAACAAAAAAGCCTTCCGCTCATCAGAGCGACCTTTGTCAATAAACCAGGTGTGTCTCGTTATCTAAGTTATGTCCGCTGCTGTTCAGTTATTAACACTCTTCCAGATCTGTCTTTCCAATGTGAAACAGCTGGAGATGAGAGCGTTTCACACGGTTGTCCTCACTGATGATGGCACTGTGTGGCAAGTCACAACTGGCGTTAAGAGCCTGGGAACCGGAGCATGGGGCACAGTGACCCTGATAATGAAGTCCGGCGGTGCCCAAAAACTATCTGAAGGCGGGAACCTCTTCAGCCACAGCCTCCGCGACGGCGAGAGAGTGCTGCGTGCTGCCGACGGCAAACCCAGATCCCTGTGGTTGACATCACACGGTGTGGTGGAGGTGAACCACAACAACCTCGACTCCTTCGAGAAGAGGTACCCCCCATTCGCGGCAACAACACCACCACCAGCAGCAACAACGACACCACCGCCTGCCTTGCATAGTGCACCATGCAAGGTGTGTGCTGGCGCGGACTACGCGGAGCCAACACAGCACTACGCTGTACTGACCCGCTGTGGGGACGTGTTCACTTGGGGCCAGTGCCCCAGCTTCGAGTGTGGTGTAAGAACGAGGGTAGTGGCAGCTCCAGGGGTTGTGCCGTGGGTTCCACGTGGGTCATGCCTCGACGTTGTCACTGGTGAGAACTTCACTGCTGTGTTACTAAACGTGAACAAGCCCTTGGACCTGCATCTATTTCGTTTGAAGAAAAATCTCTGAACTCTCGATCTGCCCCTGGAGTGTTCCATGGTAAACAACAGCGCCAAACAGCTTCTTTCCCATCAATCAAATTCGAAACGTTAAAAAGCAACTAACGGTTGTGCCAGATGTCCACCGCAACAACGGCAGAGAGTAATGCTGCAACGTCGTTTTCTACGTTGCCGGACCCGGCACTCCTCGCGATTCTCGCAGCTGCTTTCAGGCCAGGCTCTGGCTCCGACTTCGTGTCACTCTTGTGCACGTGCCGACGCGTCGCCGATCTCGCCACGAGCCCAACGTCGTCGCTGTGGTGCGTGTTGCTGGCGGAATACCAAGGCGCGGACTCGTTGGCAGATCCGACAGCAATGATGTGAGCTACCGAGGAACATCGTCACACCAACAACAACAAGAACAAGAAGGAGTCAGGGGAAATGGAAATGGGAATGTGATGGCGGTGACACCAAGGGATGCACTGCAGGATTTGATGGCCCGCCCCTTTTGGGTACCAAAAATGCCCGGGTGTGTGCTGTTGTTATTGGTTGTGTCTGTGTGTAACACTCGATCTATTATAATAATCATTAATAATAAATATTACTACTTTGAGGGAAAACCGATCCCGTCGGCTAATATTTAAGATTTAAACAGCTACTTGTTCACATTTGGACGAGGATCAGCGGGCAGACTTGGAAAATTATCACAGGATACAGCCTCTCCTGTGTCGCCACTTGGAAGCACCAAGGTAGATTCCACATTTCAAGACTCAAGTGGGAACTGCACTAATAAATATTTATTATTAACTTGTGTGTGCAGGTATTCATGATCGGAGCTGGAGAGTATCACATGGTTGTTGCCACAACAGGAAAAAAACTTTTCTTGTGGGGTAATCTGTCCATGATTGAGAACAATGATGAGCCCATAGATATCACATCACTGCTTCCATCGGAGTTCAAGTGGCCTCCAAGACAAATTTCGTGTGCTCATCATTCATTCGGTTGCCCACACCTCAACCCACATACGCTGACAACAAACTCAGGATTGGTTGATTCAAACAAAAACGCATTCTGCTCATCAGAGGTACCTTTGTCAATAAAACAGGTGTGTGTCATGTTGTCTGCTGTTCAGTTATTAACACTCTTCCAGATGAGTCTTTCCAATGTGAAACAGTTGGAGATGAGAGCGTTTCACACTGTTGTTCTCACTGATGATGGCACCGTTTGGCAAACAAAGAAGCTGACATTTCCCTTTTTACCCATTCAACAAGTCACAACTGATGTGAAGAGCCTGGGAATTGGGGCATGGGACATGGCGACCCTGATAATGAAGTCCGGCGGTGCCCAACTACTTTCTGAAGATGGCGACCTCTTCAGCCTCCTCGACGGTGAGAGAGTGCTGCATGCTGCTGACGGCAACGTCAAATCCCTGTGGTTGACATCACACGGTGTGGTGGAAGTGAACCAGAGAAACCTCGCAGACGAGAAGAGGTACCCCCCACCCGCAACAACAACACCAACTGCCTGTGAACAGCGGCACAGCACCCAAGAACATGCACTGTGCAAGGTGTGTGCTGGTGGGGACTACACTGAACCAACACAGCAGTACGCTGCACTGACGCGCCACGGCGACGTGTTCACGTGGGGCGATTGCCCCAGCTTCGAGTGTGGTGTGCCCATGTGCACTGCAGTGGAAGCTCCAGGGGTTGTGCCGTGGGTTCCACGTGGATCATGCCTCGACGTTGTGACCGGTGAGAACTTCACTGCCGTGTTACTCCGCACTGACCTCCTTTAAGCTCTTTAAAAAAAAAAAGCTTGATCAAAAAAGATGTCCGGTGCCATCCGACACGGAGTCCAATTGCTGTCGAGTTTATGGTCACCTTCTACAACACCCCCAGTTCGGCACACCAAACACATCGACATGGCACCGACGAAACCCACAACCACCATGGCGACAACGACTGCGGCGTCGTTTTCGATGCTGCCCGAGCCTGCGCTCGTCGCGATTCTCGCGGCCGCCTTCAGGTCCGGGTGTGGGTTTGACTTTGTGTCTCTTGTGTGCACGTGCCGTTGCTTTGCTGACCTCGCCGCGAGCCCCACGGCGCCGCTGTGGTACGTGTTGCTTGAGCAATACAGCAATGACAATGGACTTGAGACTGATGTGCCAGCCACCAGTGAATACAGCACTGGAAATGGAAATGGGGTTGGGGTGGTGGTTGTGACACCAAGGGATGTGCTGCGGGATTTGGTGGAACGCCCTGTGTGGCTCCCAAAAAGGCCTGGGTGTGTGTCCACTATCACTCAAATTTTTGAGTTGCATTATGTGGGCTAATGTTTTAAACAGCTACTTGTTCACGTTTGGACGAGGCTCAAGGGGCAGACTTGGAAAATCATCACAGGATACAGCCTCTCCTGTGTCGCCACTTGGAAACAGCACCAAGGTAAATGCCACATTTCAAGACTCAAGTGACAACTGCACTTAACTTGTGTGTGCAGGTATTCATGATCGGAGCTGGAGAGTATCACATGGTCGTTGCCACAACAGAAAAAAAACTTTTCTTGTGGGGTGATTTAACCATGGGTGATTTTGAAGATGGGCCCAGAGACATCACATCTATGCTTCCATCAGAGTTCAAGTGGCCTCCAAGACAAATTTCGTGTGCTCATCACTCATTTGGTTTGTTCCGCTCACACCCCAACCGCGCACTCTGACAACAAACTCAGGATTGGTTGATGCAAACAAAAACGCATTCCGCACTTCAGAGCCACCTTTTTCAATTCAACAAGTGTGTCATGTTGTCTGCTGTTCAGTTATTAACACTCTTCATGATAGATGAGCCTTTCCAATGTGAAACAGCTGGAGATGAGAGCGTTTCACACTGTTGTTCTCACTGAGAATGGCACTGTGTGGCAAACAACTGAGGATCTCTTTCCCTTTATACCCATTCAACAAGTCACAACTGATGTGAAGAGCCTGGGAATTGGAGCATGGGACATGGTGACCCTGATAATGAGGTACGGCACTGCACAAATGCTTTCTGAAGATGGTGGCCTCCTCAAGCATAGACTCCGCGACGGTGAGCGAGTGCTGCATGCTGCCGACGGCAACACCAGCTCCCTGTGGTTGACATCACACGGTGTGGTGAAGGTGAATCAGGGCAACCTCGAAGAAGAGAGGTACCCCCCATTCAACACAAAAACAGCAACGGAAACAACCACACCACCTGCCTGTGAACAACTGCACAGCCACCATGATCTTGCACTGTGCAAGGTGTGTGCTGGTTCCGACTACACTGAACCAACACAGCACTATGCCGCATTGACACGTGATGGCGATGTGCTGACGTGGGGGCAGTGCCCCAGCTTCGAGTGTGGTGTGCCCAACCGCGGAACAGTGAAAGCTCCAGGGGCTGTGCCGTGGGTTCCACGTGGATCATGCCTGGACGTTGTGACTGGTGAGAACTTCACTGCTGTGTTACTAACCGTCAACCATACAGGCTTATCTTGAAGAAAAAACATGTTATAGTAGGCCTCGTTCCCTCTTCTGTTGTAACTACCAGGAACAAAAAAACCAGAAATTAGGGAAATGGGCACCATCGTGGCTTCCAAGAAAAGAATGTCGAGTGTCATCCGATACGTCGAATTGTTGTCGAGTTTGTGGCCCTCTACAACGCCTCCCGGTACGGCGACGAAACCCACAACCACCATGGGGACAACGACTACGGCGTCGTTTTCGATGCTGCCCGAGCCTGCGCTCGTCGCGATTCTCGCGGCGGCCTTCAGGTCCGGGTGTGGGTTTGACTTTGTGTCTCTTGTGTGCACGTGCCGTTGCTTTGCGGACCTCGCCGCTAGCCCCACGTCGTCGCTGTGGTACGTCTTGCTTGAGCAATACAACAATGACAATGGTGTGGAAACCAGTGAATGCCAAAACTCTGGGGACAGCAATTGGAATGGAAATGGAATGGCAGTGACACCAAGGGATGTGCTGCGACGTTTGGTGGAAAGACCTGTGTGGGTACCTAGAAGGCCTGGGTGTGTGCTATTGTTGTTGGTAAATTACTCCTCTAAGTCGGGGACAGATATTTATTCACTTTTGGCCGAGGTTCAAGGTTCAGACTCGGAAAGCAATCAGAGGACACCTCTTCTCCTGTGTCACCACTTGGAAACACCAAGGTATTCAAGCGGTAACAAGTTGCATTGTTTTTAACCTCCTTGGATGGATTGGGGTGGGGGGGAATAATAATTCAGGTGATCATGATGGGAGCCGGACAGTATCACATGGTTGTTGCGACAACAGAAAGACAACTTTTCTTATGGGGTGATTTGGACATTGGTGAGCGCGTAACTGCAACCTCGTTAAATTAATTTAATGAGTGTGAAGATTTCAAAGGGGATGCACCAAAGGACGTAAGCTCACTCCTTCCATCAACGTTCAAATGGCCTCCGAGACATATTTCGTGTTCTCATCACTCTTTTGGTTGGTCTCCAATCCACCAAACACAAGAGACTGACTGCGAACTCAGGATTGATTGATTCAAACCAAAAGGCGTTCTGTTCAACACGTGGTCCTTTGTCAATAATACAGGTTTCTTCATTTCATCATAATACTGCTTTTATGTTAGCTAACATAATTAATACTGATGCCAGCTGAGCGTTTCCAATGTGAAACAGCTGGAGCTGAGATTGTTTCACATTGTTATTCTCACTGAGGGTGGAATTGTGTGGCAAACAAATGAGGGAACCTATGTTATGTCATTGCCCAATCACCAATTTCCAATCAACTGAAAACAGGAAAACATGCTGCAAGTCACGACTGGCGTTAAGAGCCTGGGAACCGGAGCATGGGGCACAGTGACCCTGATAATGAAGTCCGGCGGTGCCCAAATACTAGCCGAAGGAGGGCAGACCTTCAGCCACAGCCTCCGCGACGGCGAGAGAGTGCTGCGCGCCGCAGACGGCAACATACCGTCGCTGTGGTTGACATCACAGAGCCTGATGGAAGTGCACCCCAGCAACCCCGACCACGACATGACTTACTTCCGATTCCCGCGCCACATCGACGCACTGTGCAAGGTGTGCGCTGGCGCGGACTACTGTGAACCCATGCAGCACCACTACGCTGCTTTGACACGAGATGGCGACGTGTTCACTGGGGGCAGTGCCCCAGCTTCGAGTGTGGTGTCAGTCCAGAAGTTGTGCCGTGGGTTCCACCTGGGTCATGCCTCGACGTTGTGACTGGTGAGAACTTCACTGCCGTGTTACTCCGCACTGACCTCCTTTAAGCTCAGCGAAAACAAAAGATGTAAACGTTTGAAAGTGGCTCCAGGTGGTCCACTTCTGTTATTTTTTCCACAGTGCCAACATACAGACCACCCATGCCAGTGTCAATCTTTTGGGTAGTTGACAATAGCCAAAATTGTGTCAGTCACACTATCTGCTAGTACATACTTCTTCTGCCTGTGCTTCACTGTTCCTTGAGGGACAACTTCCCACAGTACAAACTCAGCTTGTAGAAGACAGGTGAGAACCCTCTGTCAGCTCCTCTTGTGGAGCAGTCAACAAAGTACAGAGGGCTGATGAGGTCAGCAGTGCAGAACACCAACACTTTGTTGTAATCTTCAGTGGAGTTCCAGACTGAGAACAGGTGCCCACTCAGAGGGTAGAATCCACCTTTAATGGCTGTTGTTTGGTGGGTTCTGGAGTTATGGATGTGGAACTTGTCGGCTTCTACACTTTGAGCAGTACAGATAGGGTCACCTCCTAGCACAGTTTTACCAAATGGCACTGGGATGTGATCACTTTTGAACACTATTGCTCGCTTGCAAAAGCTCTCCTTCAAGTCAATGTGCCACAGTAAAACCTCTGAGTTGCCCACAGTCATCAGAAGAACATCGGGGTCGTTCTCATGCAAAGTATGACAGAGGGGATGCGTATCTAGCAGTATCTTTATGCAGGTCTCCTCTGTGTCCAACTCACAGTCAGCCCCATCCTGCTCGTGGGCAGACCAAAGCTTCCACAATGTAATCTCACTTGCCTCCATCAAAACAATCCACCTACTGTTGCAACTGACCTGCAGCTCACAAGGTCCACAACCACGGAACAAGTTTCTCACCACCGAGCCGGGTTCCATCCACTACATCAACCGAATTCACACCGCTGTCACGGTGTGTCCTCGTCATCAGCAGCCTGCAGCAGCAACCACTGGGCCCAACTCCAGGTGCCACACCCCAACCCATTCCGGTTCCCCTCGAAGAACCAACGCACCCGACAAGCTGGCACCTCTCAGGCCCCGCCGTGGCAAACTGCACAGACCCCACAACGCCCAGGGTAAGTGACACCCACACAATACAGTGCAGACAGACCCCGCCGCCCACATCCACAGTGAACGCCGCATCCCTGCACTCGCGCACAACCCAGTCCCTGCCAAACTGCTCGACCAGCAATGGGGACACGGCAAGGAGCCTGCCTGGCGACCGTGCCCTCGTCCTTGCGACAAGTGTGCCGCACAGGAACGCGACGCACTGGCGTGCGGCCGATATCTGTCTCACCACCTCTGGCGGCTGGGGGCCCGTCGGGGAGGTGTGGGTGGTTATGGTGAGTCCGTGATTATGTCTTGTGCTTGTTGGAGTGTTCGTGCCGTTGGTGTGATTACTGCCCATGGGTTTATCTCAGAATTTGTGTCTGGGCCCAGAGACTACCTCCACGCACGAACGCACACACAACATCCCCTCAATTCATTTTGGGTTTGCCTCTCTGGTACAGCTCGAATCTCGGCAGATACTACAATGGCTGCAACGGCGACACCTCGTGGAGCAACCGCGACGATGGTTGTTGGCCGCAAGTTTCCCCATGGAACGTACACTGGGCGCCTCGTAAACAACAGCCGCGACGGCGGCGGCACAGTCACGTGGCCGAGCGGCGACACCTACGCCGGCGAGTGGAAAGACGACAAGTGGCACGGCCGAGGCGTGTTCAAGAAGGCCGACGGGGAGGCCTACGACGGCGAGTGGCACAACTACTACAGGGACGGGTGGGGCCTGTGGAACGATGCCGACGGGTCCTCGTGGTACGAGGGCCTGTGGAGGCACAACAGGTGGGCCAGGGGGACGTGGCACCCCAACAAGGACGACGGCGACGGCGACAACGATGTCAGGGAGGGCGAGTGGGTGTGGAACGAGAAAAAGAACCGGCACGACATGCATGGGTGGGGTGTGCAAAGGGAAGGAGCGGGCAGCGGGCAAGTGCTGTATGAGGGAGAGTGGGAGAACGACCTGTGGCACGGGCTACGGCTCGGGTGGCATCTATCATGGCATGTTTTATCACGGCAATAAGAGTGGGAATGGGAGAATGCTGTTTGATGACAACAGCAGTTACGCCGGGGAGTGGGTGGATGGCAAGTTCCAGGGTTGGGGTGTGAGGCTGTGGGCAAACGGTGACAGGTACGAGGGCGAGTGGCTGTATGGCAAGGAGAACGGTGAAGGAGAAAGGATGCAGGCATGTGATGGGACAGTGGTTGATGGTGTTTGGGAGATGGGTGCAATCAAGTCGGGCACAATGACGTGGCCAAATGGTGACAAATTCACTGGCACATTTGCAGATGATGATGTGGGCCAAGGTATTGCCACAGTTAAGAGCCATGACAGTTCATCAACAACATCCAAGTTCGAAGGCACTGTGACAAGTGGTGTTTTCCAAGAACATGGAAATAGGGGATTCCGCCATCACATGGGATGTGGTGACCCACTGATGGAGGTTTCTTTCTCTTCTTTCAAAGTAATTTAATGGGTATATCACCAGGAGGAATTGCGAAGGTTGCAAACAGAAAAAACCATCATTCAACAGAAACTGGATGAACAAACAGAATGTATGATGGCACCAATTCGTTTTCTTACCAAACAAACCACAAAAAAAAGTGATGAGACTTCAAGCTGAGGAGTTAAAAAAGCAAGAGGAATGTGCGCAAGAAGTTTGACTGTTTTTGAATTAGAGTACATAAAAGATACTGACACAACAATCAAGGCCTTGACCACGTTCTGAAGCACATTCAACAGGGGTCTTGGGTTAAATCCACTTTCCAACCAGCGACAAACCAAAGAGAGAACAACACTACAATGAAGGATGCTTTAGTCACTTTGGAGAAACCCAACATCACATTTCAAGATTCCTTCTGCAGTCTGTGCCCCTTTGATAAGGTTTTGTTCCAACTTCACACATTAACACATTATCTCACTCACATTAACAAAACAATAAAAAAACAATGAAAAGATTGTGAAAATGGAAATTGAAAAGCGGTTTGGAGTTGCTGAAAACCACCAAGTTGTATCTGTTGTTGTACACAACCCAAATTCGGAGGAGACAACTGAAATCACCCTCTCTGGAACATCTTCAACATTGTCACACCTTCTGCTTCGCTCAGGTTTTCTCATAACCACCCCAGAGACGATCTCACACACATCCAGAACCACAAATGAAGGTGATGGTCAGAATCGCACCAATGATGCCTATCCAAGAAAGAGACCTCAAGATTTCGTCACAATTGGGAACAGGGAGCTATGGCACTGTGTTCAAAGGCACACTTCTTTCATCAAGGGATGTTGCAGTTAAGTCACTTCACGATGCCATCCTGTCAACCTACAACATTGACCGTTTCAGGCTTGAAGCTGAGGTTTGTTGAAATAAAATAACAATCAAACAAAAAAAAAACGGTACAGATTGTGGGAGGTTTGAGGCATCCCAACATTGTTGAGTGCATTGGAACATGTACAACGGGATCAGGGAAAGTTCTTATTGTGTCTGAACTTATGTGTTGCAGTCTCAGACAGCTCCTTGCCAAGGCAAGGGTTTTTTTACATTTTCCCCCCATTTTTCAACTTCAAGGAAAAACAGAGAAAGTTGAAGTTCCAAGAAGTCACAGCCATCGCACTTGGTGTTGCCAAAGGAATGGATGCCCTTCACAGGTCTTTCTCTCACTCTCTACCATGAATGTCATAAAAATCCTCTTTCCTCTGGCTGTGACACAGACAAAAATATATGCACCAAGACCTGAGTAGCAACAACATCCTTTTGGATGCTGAGGGAACACCAAAAATCTGTGATTTTGGTATTATTACATCCATTTCTTCCCTGGTGTTTCAACGCTAATGTCAAGTCAAAAAAGGTGTCTCATGTGGGACAACCAGTCAAGTTATTTCAAATGTGCAACAGACCCGCACCCATAGACCAGGAACACTGGTTTACATGTCCCCTCAGATGTTCACCAAGCATTACACATCAAAAGGTTTGTTTTGTTCTCCATTTCCTTTATTACCCACCACACAACAAACAAAGGAGATGTTTGGAGCTTTGGGGTTCTGACCACTGAAATGATCTGTGGGAAAATTGTTGACTCTTCCTTCCACAAATTGCCTCCAGCAAAACAGACAATGTTCCTCATGGAGCAGGAGAAGTCACTTCCGGTTCCCGATGTTGCAGGTTAGTGTTCAGTCATCACTTCACACCCCCAAAACTACACCACAACCGCAGAGGTGAACAGGCTCTGCCATGAGGCCACAGAATCAACTGTTGCTCACTGCCTGAGCAGGAGGACAGCCTGCATCAACGTAGTGAAGAACCTTGTCCACTCACCAAACTCACTGTTTCTCTCACTGGTGGCACCACCCAATGCCAATTTGGCTGCAGTAATTGCACTTGGCACCGCACCAGACCTCCTGCTCCTCATTGTTCAGTCATGCCTCTCGATTTGTGGTGTGTGAACCCAACACAAATCACAATACAACGACCCAACACTAATACCAAAAAGAGATAAACCGGGTGCCATTCACAGTGATCATGCAGGTTCTGCACTGTTGTTGCACATCTGCCGCCATTGCCCTCCTCTCCTCGGCATCAGGATCAGGTTATGGGATCATGCAGGACCAAGTCAGTGTCGGCATCACACAGTGGTTGTCGTCACTCTCACCAACCATTGCATCCATCTCTGCTTCCTCCACGAGGTTGTAGTTGTGATACACTCCAGATTGATGAACGGGACACACGACGTGCCACTTCAACAAAACTGCATAAACAATAATATTATTGAAATTGGTATTTTCAATAGCAATTTCAGTGGCTGAGTGGTGGGGATGATTGTTGTTATTGTGCTCCGAAAGGTACGTCGGAGAAAGGGCACTTGGCGGAATAAAGAAACACCAGACCGCCGATCCCGAGCGACGATAACGAAAATGACAGCGTCCGGTCGTCTGGTGATTATTTTCTTCAGCCACTTAGTGCTGCCTTATGAGAACAACTGGTGAAACTTTGTTTAAACGTAGAATGTCGTACGTCTATCGTTGCACCGTGGACCTCCTGTCACGCCTGTGGTCGGGTGCACCCATTGTACCAGCCGACACACAGGCGCACACTACCGCACGGCCTGAAGAACAACCACCGCCTACCACAGCAACAACAACTACAGCAACAACGGCGTCGTTTTCGACACTGCCGGACCCGGCGCTCATCGCGATTCTCGCAGCTGCTTTCAGGCCAGGCTCTGGCTCCGACTTCGTGTCACTCTTGTGCACGTGCCGTCGCGTGGCCGACCTCGCCGCGAGCCCAACGTCGTCGCTCTGGTCCGTGTTGCTCGAGCAACAAAACAACAACAACAACAGCATCAACAACAACAACGGGGGTGGTGGCGGAGATGGTACGGCAGCCGCAGCCCGTGGTGGACACGACGAAGCCGATGACAGCGAGGAGGATGGTGATGATGATGAATGGTCCAGGGTAGAAGCAGCTCCCTCGCTGTTGCCACCGGCCACCACAGCCACAAACCGAGGCGATGGTGACCCATCGCATCAACGAGAACAAGAAGGAGGCAGGGAAAATGGGAATGTGATGGCAGTGACACCAAGGGATGCGTTGCGGGATTTGGTGGAAAGACCTGTGTGGGTCCCGAGAATGCCCGGGTGTGTGCTGCCACACAATTGCCTTCCTCCCGAATTTATCGTCCTAACTCCCCTTTGGAAATCAGATTTTTATTCACTTTTGGACGAGGTTCAAGTTTCAGACTCGGAAAACCATCAGAGGAGGACACCTCTTCTCCTGTGTCACCACTTGGAAACACCAAGGTATTCAAGCGGTAACAAGTTGCATTTATTTTTAACCTCCTTGGATGGATTGGGGTGGGGGAAAATAATTAAGGTAATCATGATGGGAGCCGGACAGTATCACATGGTTGTTGCGACAACAGAAAGACAACTTTTCTTTTGGGGTGATTTGAAGATAGGTGAGTTTGGAGATAAAGCATAATACAATTAATTTAATAAATTTAATGAGTGTGAAGATTTCAAAGGGGATGCGCCAAAGGATATCAGCTCCCTCCTTCCATCAACGTTCAAATGGCCTCCGAGACAAATTTCGTGTTCTCATCACTCTTTTGGTTGGTATCCAGCCAAACTCCGAACAGTTACAATACTGATTTCTATTGACGATAGGGTTAGTTGATTCAAACAAAAAGGCATTCTGCTCGGCACGTCAACCTTTGTCAATAATGCAGGTTGTTTGTTCTCTTATTCAGCTTTTATTAATACCCTTTCTTCACGCAGCTGAGATTTTCCAATGTGAAACAGCTGGAGATGAGATCGTTTCATACTGTTGTTCTCACAGAGGATGGCACTGTATGGCAATCAGGAGAACATAACGATGTAACTCCCCCTTTTTTCCCGCCAACACTCAATCCACCGCAGGGCCGCATGCGGCGAGTCACCACCGGCGTTAAGAGCCTGGGAATCGGAGCATGGGGCACAGCGACCCTGATAATGAAGTCCGGCGGTGCCCAAAAACTATCCGAAGGCGGGAACCTCTTCAGCCACAGCCTCCGCGACGGCGAGAGAGTGCTGCGCGCTGCCGACGGCCACACCAGCTCCCTGTGGTTGACATCACACGGTGTGGTGGAGGTTACCCACAGCAAACTCGGCAGCGAGAAGAGGTACCCCCCATTCGCAGCAACGGCAACCGCACCACCACCATCTTCCGGAGATGAACAACTGCTTCACAACGATTCATCATCACTGTGCAAGGTGTGTGCTGCTGCGGACTACTCGTCGCCGAAACAACACTATGCTGCGCTGACGCGCTGGGGGGACGTGTTCACGTGGGGATATTGCCCCAGCTTCGAGTGTGGCGTCAGAATGTGCAAGTCAGTGGAAGCTCCAGGGGTTGTGCCGTGGGTGCCGCCTGGGTCCTGCCTCGACGTTGTGACCGGTGAGAACTTCACTGCTGTGTTGCTCACTGGCCAGCCCTCCAGTTTGGACATGAGATTCCCTTGGATTAAAAACCAATGTAATAACTAAATTTTAGTCCTTTATCACCAAGTTTTTCGGACCAATCATTTTCGGTGGAGCTGATCTTGAAGAAGATGGTGATGCGCCAAAGTGAGTCTCCGCCTTGATCATGTCAGCCAAAGAGGGATACATTATATCACATGGTATCGTCTTGTGGTTGCTGTGCGCGTCGAGTTGATTTGGTTATGATGCTTTCTAATCTTCTAACAGAGGGAGTATTCCCCCTGGAAGCAGCCAGGCGGTACCACCTCATTGCCTCCCTCGTGTCCTTGGCTGGGGTGCCAACGTGGTTCTCCAGGCACACACCCACATTGAACTGAGAGATCAAGTTGCCGTGCAGAGCCGCCATGCTGTAGAGCCTGAATGCCTCAGCTGTGTCCCTTGCGACACCGTGTCCGTCTCTGAAGCACCTTGCCAGACTGTTGTGTGCCATCCCATAGCCTCCCTTCCTTGGATTAGCAAGGCCCTTTCTGAACCAGTGCACAGCCAAAGAGTAGTCCTTATTAACACCTCTTCCAGTGTAGTAGCACCTTCCCACCTCACTCTGTGCAGCACGGTTGCCCAACTCTGCAGACTGGCTGAACAGCCTGAAGGCCTCGAAGTTATCCAGTGGCACTCCATCACCGTATTGATACATGGCAGCCAGTCTTGCCAATGCAAAGTGGTTTCCTTGTGCAGCTGCCATTCTTAGGTACCTGGATGCCTCGGCTGTATTCTTGTCCACACCCTTTCCTTTAAGCAGAGCCTTTCCAACCTCGCACTGTGCATTGGAATACCCTTGTGCCGCAGCCAACATCAGCAGCTTCCAAGCTGCAGCTGGGTCACTTGTCTGTTGTGCTAGTTTGTACTGCGCGTTTGCCACTCCCTGCTCTGCAGCAAACTTCAGAAGCCTCAGGCTCTCCTGGGGGTCCTTGTCAACACCTTCCCCAATTCTGTAGCAATGAGACAGCTTGGAACATGAAACTGGGAGAGCACTGCTCCGTTTGAACCACGAAAAAGCCTCTTTTTTGTCCATTTCGACTCCAGTCCCATTCCAGAAGCACATAGCCACGTTTCCCTGTGCAATAAGCACTCCTTTCACTGCAGCCATCATGTAAAACTGAAAAGATTTCCCCACATCTTTTTCCACACCTTTCCCTTTTTCATAGCACAGCCCAATCGTGTTCAGTGCCAAAGCAAATTGATAAGGCTCACATGCCCTCATGTGAGCCACACACCCTTTGAAATCCTCCTCGATCCCAAGGCCCCTGAACAGCAGAGAACCCTTTATGAAGTGACCAGCACAGAACAGAGCCCTCGACTTGCCACCATCCACATCCACATCAACAACCTTCACATCGCATGCCCTGTCCAGCACCTCGTTCATGAACCTGTGACACACACCACTGCACTTCTTTGCTCTCTCCAACAACGCATCCAGCATGTATTCTGAATGCGGCCTTTGGTGACTGAACATTTCAGGGTTGTTGCTGTAGGTGTACCTCAGAAGGACCAGGCCAAGTGCCTTTCCTGGCAGTGGTTCCTCCTCCATCACTCCCACCTCACAACAGCACTTTGTTGCTGCATTAGTGACAGTGGCGTTGTCTGAGGCATCAGAACGACCACTTTTTGAGGCTGGAAGTGAGTTAGCATAAGAACCAGAGGTGTTGTTGTTGTTGAGGCCGATTGTGTTGATGTCGAATTCGTCAGGTGAGCCACCACCCATAAGCAAAAAGAGGCAATGGAGCTCGGACACGTAGTCGCCCGCCCCGAACGACGTGAGTGCCTCCAAACCATGTCGTGCCAGGGCCTCCTGCATCTTAGTGATTAATAGTTCACAGAAATCAAAAAGAGAGGCACCTGGAATCGGACCAGGGTTTTCAGAGCCACAATCTGAAGTTAGTAGAACTACCATTCTTCTGCCAAAACCTTTAGGTAATTCCTGATATATTGCTGTGCACGTGACCTTGATTCGAGGAAAATCAGATGATGGACGATGAACGAGCAGGCCAGCAGCAAAATGTCATAGACAGCAACCATAGCGTGGCGCGTTCTAAAAAAACACGCAAGAAACAAGTACGCTCCGCCTTCTACTACGACCAAGAAGAGCAATCCCATTATAGTGCGGGCACCGTCCCTCGGGTTGTTCCACTTGTGCGCCTTCGTGCACGTGACCAGTTCGTTGCGCTGTTGGCCTTTACCCACCCCCGGTGTGGCGCGGCCTACTCGTCGATTATGGGAATGCTTGGTATCGACACCCTCGTGATGGTCGTCAGGCTGGTGTGGGATTGCTGCCACCAGTCAATGAGGTTCTTCTGTGCCTCTGTTGCTCTTGGTGTTTGTGGTGGAGATACTACTACTACTATCACTACTGAAGCTGCAGCAAACAATGTGATCACGTTTGGGGTGTCACCAATGTTGGGGTCACTGACGAGGGACATTAAATGTTGGTGGGACGACAGGCCGCGGTGGTGCACCAAGTCTGTCAATCACTGCAACGTGGTGGAAATGTGCTTCTTCTCTCAGGAGGAGAAGTCGAATTTGTACTATTTGAGGAGCAATGAGACCGGCAGAGGTGTTTCGTTGCGGGATGGCGTTATCCAGGTGAAGCACTGCCAGACAAACGGAAAGTGGTTCGTGTGCCTGGAGGCCTCTGGGGCCTTTCTGATGATTTATGGCATTCAGGACATGGGGAAAGAGGTGGCAACACGTACTGTGCCAAGACTCGGGCCGAGGGCGCTTCATAGTTTGTTCTTCTTCAGCCGCACCGACCCTGATGAGGGTGTGATGTGCAGTGTTCAGGCTGACCATTCTATTGATTTGATTGTGATTCAAATTGAGAAAACATGGGCTTCCAGGCTTACTGTGCTGGCCTCAGCCTCATTCCTCACTACTCCGTGTGAGAAGGAGGATGGGATCAGGGAGGCACTGGTTATGATGGAAAAGGGAAGTGGAAAGAGAGTTTTCATCCTCCATGTTCACTCGTCACCTGAGGCATCAAGTGTTTGCCGAGTGGCAGAAGGAATAACGCCTGGTGATGATGCATTCTCCCTGATTGGTGTTTCCAATGTAAAATGCATGTCGCAGTTGAGTGAGTCACTGTTTTGTGTTCAGAGTGAATTACCACCACTGTTTTCAATCTGGGACATCGACCACATCCGTGTTGGCGCACTTGTTGTGATTGATTGCAGCGCCTATTGGGGGAATTTGGTTGCTGAAGGTGGCTTTCTTTTCGGCACCATACAGTCCCCTGGATCTTGTGTTGCCCGTGTGACGGACCCTTCGACAGGTACTAACATCATCATGTTGGCCACAGACAAAGGTGCTGTGCTGTCCCCAAGGTTCTCCTATTTTGTCCCAACAAGGGAGCAACAACAATTTCCGTAGCTACGCAGTGTTTGTGCAGGAGAATTCTTATTTTCAACGTCGCCAAAAACAAGTGATTACGAAACTCAAACTCCAAGGGACAGAACAGCGAGAACGGATCTTGAGGTCACATCAAGAATGGCGATTTGTGACGTGGCATCCAATTTCAATGCCACGATTCCTTGCCAGGTGTGAAATGGCTCTGATTCAAGGACTTGATCTGCAGTAAGGGTCAACACAGGAGTGTCCAGTTCAGGAAGTTTGAAGTACTGACGGGTGGCCGACATCCCATCCAACACACAAATGAGGTGGTCACCAACACAACAAACAGTGGGAAGTTGGTGCCATGACGAATGATGGCTGGTCATGGCATTTTCACTGTAATCATGTGGCAGTATCAGCGCGCAGTTTGGACCAAAGCTCACCAAGAAAGTTATGGGGTCACTCAGAATGATGTTTCTGGCACGAAAACCAGGAAACTCCACTATTCTGGATATTGCTGGTGAATTCTGGAGGATACTTTTCTTCAGGTCAACAAACCAAACTTGAGCGGTCTCACATTCCGGGTATGGCTCTTGGGTTGCACTGATAAGCAGCACGTCGTCGTGCAAACAGGAACACCCTTCATACCACGAATCAAGGAAACCGAGTGGCATTCTCGCAGGACCTCCACCACCTCCACCACCACCCTGAAGCAGCTCCCCATTTACCACCCTCCACACTTCAAGCGAGCACCAGTTGGCCGCCCCGCGATCCTCCTTTTCCAGGACCACTGCCAGCCACCTGCAACTGCACGCACTCAAGTGTGACACTATGTTCCCAGGCCACGACATCACACTCGCAGTGTTGCCCTCTCCATCGTCGATGTGGACCGCCGCGCGGTCCCACACCCCTGCGTGCATGTTTCCGCCGAGGCTTCCCATAATCCAGCGGATGTAGCTGCTGTGGCTGAACTCGGCGGGCGGCGGCGGCGGCGACGAGGCGGCCGCGCACTGGTGGGCGCCGCAGTACACGGTGCCTTCGGTCGGGGACACGCCCATCCACACGTTCAGGGTGACGTCGTCGGATAACGGGAGGCTGAGGCCGATCTGCCTGGACACGTACACCACCCACGCCCTCCCGAACTCGCACAGCGACGCCGGCGACGCCCAGGCCCTCGCGGGGCTGCGGCGCCCGCACCGCGGGACCAGCGCACCGACGCACACCGCCAAGAATTGCTCCCGTGCTGAAATAACACAGTCGATGGCAGTGGTGGTTGTTGCTTGTGTTTCGTTGTTGTCGCTGTGTTGGTGCTGTTGATGGCGAGGAAGGTTGTTGATGTGCTGATGAGGAGGAAGGGAGGGGGTGGATTGTTGGTTGGGGGAATTGAACAGCTGATGTCCCCAACGACAGAGGTGCGGAAGAACATAAAACGGAATGGACCCGTTGTGGTAGTTCATGTGTATGTTGGTTCAACTGCACAAATAAAATAATCATTTTTATTTTCACAGACACCAATCACAGTACAAACCCGCAGAAAGTACTCTTTACTCGACGCACACAACGATGGAAATTATGATGAGAAAAATGAATGCACCAATGGCCATTTTGTGCCTGAACCAGTCGAGATCGTATGACGGGTAGTTGCCTCTTAGAATCTGCTGTCCTGTGCTGCAAGCACGCAGTACCATCACAAACCTGTCGTACCATACAATCAGCCCAACAATCGTCACAAGTATTCCAAGACCCTGTGTGAAATGTGGGTGTCGTGAAATCAGGGATCAAAACAAACCAGGGAGTTCCTGTTGCGTGGTTCCTTCAGTGCGTATTTGCTGAGCAAGAAGGTAGATGTCAGCATCACAGTGGAAGCTGCAGCCAAGAAAATTGGGTTTGGGTGTGTCTGGTAATTTGTGTCAGTTGTGTTGTTAGTGTTTCATTTGCTATACAATTGATCGGAAGAAGCAAATCCACTCCGATGGAAAAGGTATTGTTCCAACAATTATAATCGCGATTGGGAACCAGTACCACATGTTCTTCTGCCGTAAGAGTGTGAATGGAAGATGTATGTTCTGAAGAAAAAAAAAACAACCTTGGTTCCAAGGGAAAATGCGTAAAGAATAAACGAGCTCAACATTGAAAACTGTTGAGGTTTAGTGATTGGCAGTGTCTCGACAATAAAAGGGAACTCACCATCACAGACGTGCCAACGTAATTCTGGCCTGTCGGCCAAAGAAAGCAGTTGTTGTCCGTCTCCCTGCGTGGGATAGACAGGCACTTCCCAAACATCAGGAGGGTCACGATAACTCCAACGACTCCAAGTGAATTCCTCACAGATGCCAAAACTTTTGCGTCATAACTGTCCTTCATTATGGCACTCTGTTTGATGAAGAAATCCAGCCACTTGAACATTTCCGTTGGTTCTCTTGTAAAAGGAAAGGTATAGGTGTAGGAGCAGATACCTTATAGTGCCGAATGAAACACCACCAGCAACGTGCCACATCTCTTGGAGACCACCTTTTGTTAAAAGTGAGCGTTTTTGGGTGACTGGTGTGGAGAAGAGGAGGGAACCATTTGTCATGAATCAATGGATTGTATGTTGGAACAACGGTCTCAGGCACAGGAACTCTCCCCTTTTTCCTGAGCACCCAAAGGTACTTCACTTTGGAGTTGCCACAAAACTTTTCAGGTGGCGTTGCTGACCATGTTTTCAGTGTTTCCATTTCAGATTTGGAAACTAATGTCGCATCTTTCCACTCCTCTTTACTATCTTGGGGGATGTTCTTGTCCTGATAAGTCATTGTGTTCTTTACAGCATAGCGAATTTCATCTCTGTGTGGATGAATTGTGGTTAGAGATGGGGAACAACAAAAAACTGAATGATTCGGAGGGAAAAAACTTGATGTGAAGAATCCAAACTGAATCATCAGCCGATAATTGTCTGCGCCAAATTGTGCACACTTGATTGCATGAGAGGCAATCCTTCCCACTCAAAAGGGTTCTCCCACTGCGCTGTTAAAAGTTTGGAAAGTGGTCATTTGAAATGGTGGATGAACGGGGTACACACTGTGGTGAAAGCACACAGAAGTCTGACAGCAATAGCACTGATTTGAATCTCGCCAGAATTCAGAGGCTTCTCGTTGGAGTCCACTTCAATTGAGTGTGTCCGGCTTTGACAAGGCTTGGTTTGATGATGAGGGGTGTAGTGAGAATATGGAACCCAAACTTGGCATCCTGGGACTTCAAGTGATCTTGATTGGTTTGTGAGCTCGAGTTGAAGTTTGACCTTGTCCTCCAATTCCCCTCCACTTGCTGGAATTGTGATAAGCTCATCCAAACTGACTGAAGTCTGCTGTTGGTACTGGGTTTTTTTTATTGGAGAAATGATATGGTTTATAAATACCTGGCTTGTGGAGATATGATGGCACCCTTCAAGAAACAGAGCGATGTCATGGTGACCAGTGGTATTAGCAATCTCACATGGAGTGCATCCGTATTTATCACGGAGGGTCGGGTCGGCATTGCCTGAGTGTCATAGGTTGTTCAGAAGAACAAAAAGGAAACAAGACACAGATACAGTTTTGAATAAGCACTCTCACTACATTGAGACGTCCCCGAATTACAGCCCGCACAAGGGGTGTCTCCCAGGAAGCGTTTCGGACATTGACATCAGCCTGATACTGCTTGACCAAAATGTAGGCAAGGTATGCGTGCCCTCTGTGTGTGTGGAATGAGTGAGATGGTTTGGGGTTTCTTAGGTGAAAAACGAAGTAGAAGAAAGCATGCGTACAATGCACATGCCATGTGCAACGGCGTAATGCCCTCACTTTCTTCTGTGATATTTACATCACAATGGCACTCTTCAATCAAGTATCTTGTGGTCTTGACATATCCCTTCTTGCATGCAATGTGCAAAGGGTACAAACCTTGGTTTTCATGAGGTTAAGGGTTTCAAGGTAACAAATAAGTTATGCAAACAATACTTTTAAGTAGTACAGCATGTACACGCGCGAAATATTTTCTTGTTAACGACTGTAAATAAAAACGGCTGCAAACAAACCATTTAGGTACGGACGTGTTACCCAAGTCGGGTCGTCCTCAGTCATCAGCCTCGGCACAGCATCTGTGTATTCCAGGAACTCCTCATTGGGACCTGACTTGGCCAAAGTGGCCCTGATGCTGTCCTGAATCGCCTTTATTCGTGTCATAATAGATTCCTCTCTTTCACTGACTGTTCTGGGCCGCTCCGAAGGTGATGGCGATGGCGATGGCGATGGCGATGGCGATGGCGATGGCGATGGCGATGGCGATGGCGATGGCGATGGCGATGGCGATGGCGATGGCGATGGCGTCGGACTCGGAGTCGCTCCCACCGATCTCGATCTTCCCCTTCCTGCTGTGAAGCTTGCTGTGGTGGTGGTGGAGGTGGTGGTGGCGGTTGCGGGAGCCGTCGAGGATGACGGCGACGACGATACACAGTCGTTCCCTGTGCTCGAATTTGTCTGTGTCGATTCTGATGACGAGGGTGATGTTTGAGGAGCCAGCGGTTGTCCTAGCTCCTCACGGACGTCATTAGGGTCCCCACTGGCGCCGCCGGTTGGGATTGCTTGATTGATTGACATTGTTGATGTCGTTTTTCTCTTCTTCAACGTTGAACGTTGTTCTGTGATGAAATCTTCTTTGTGAAGACCTTTCGTCACACCCATTCTTGAGAAAAGGGAAAAAGCACGTAAAATCAGATGAGCGACGATGACAGCGACTACCACAGCGACGATGACAGCGACTACCACAGCGACGATGACTACGACGAACCCCGTTCGCCAAAGTCAAAAACACACAGGACCGCCACGCCACTCGAAGGAGGAAATAGATCCAACAACGACAGCGGTACTGCTGCTGCTACTCCTCCGACCATCACCCTGGGCCCAGTCCCCCGACCAACGGCCCTTCCCCTGCTCCTGCCAACCGGCGCTGTAGCCTGCACGCCCATCGGACCGCGCCTGCGCGACCAGTTCTTCGCACTTCTGCTGTCGACCCACCCTCGCTGCGGTGCCGCGTTCGCCCTCCCACAATTGCCTTTGGCGAGGCGCGGCGGCGGGGAAGTGGGCGGTGGTGATGACAGCCGCGATAGCGACGTGGTGCTGCGCGGCCTGAGGGCGCTGTGGTCGTGGATGGCTGATTTCCCGACGAGGTTCTTCTGCCTCAGGCTGACTGAGAGCCTGGCGACCACGTTTGGGCCCAACGCTGTCACGTTTCGGGTGTCACCACTCACCGGATCCATGACCAGTGACGTGAGCTTCTGGAGGGAAGACAGACCCAACACCGTGGTGATGGCCGTCAATTCCCACAATGTCCTCTTTGGCGACCTGGCTCGCTGCACCTTTGACCTCACCAGAATTGCAACAGGGGAGACGCTGAGGTTGTCTGAGGAAAGGGCCTTTGCCACTCAATGGGCGGCCAATGGCAAGTGGCTGGTGCAGTGCTTTGGGAGGGTTTCTCAGCTCGTAATCACACCCACAATTGGGAGGGATGCAAGCTGCAAGTGTGTTGTTGATGTGCCTCGTGTCATGCCACGGTGCTATCGCGATCACGAAGTCGGTGTGCTGTTCTTTTTCAACCATACTGCTCCTGATGAGGCTGTTATTCTGTTGCTCGGGGATGGCTCTGAGCGCCGCCAACGACCGTCCTTGGCACACATGAGGGTGATTGATGTTTCCAAGACGTGGGAAACAAAGAAGCTCACGGAGTTGAGTGCAACAACTTCCGCGTTCCCTGCTTTTCCTTGTGAGATCAATAGAGGTGGGTTGGTGTTCAGGAAGCAGAGCGGAGCTCGCTCTTTTGTTTTTGTGCTGGATACATACGAAAGAAGCGGGAAGTCTGTTGTTGTGATTGAAGAGGGAACTGGTGTGCAGACCACACTTGGCACTGGGAATCAGCAGCAAGATGGAGCTGTCCTTAGTATTGGCCAGCTGACTGGTTCTTTGTTTTGCGTTGCCAGGTGCAGGACCAGCGCAGTGGGGGGTTTTCCCCTCTTTGTCGTTGAATGCCCCACGGGGTACGAAATCTGGGATTGCAACCACACCAGCAGTCCTCTGAAGACCATACAACTCACACCAAACTGCACCATCAACTTGTTTGCCGAAGGTGGCCTTGTCTTCAGTGTCAGAGGCTGTGAAGGCAGAACTGCACTCAACTGCCTAGAGGTCACTGATCCATTGTCACCATCACCAGGAAACGGTCTGTTCTCCCTCACGTACCCCAGACCCATCATGTTGTGGGATTTGTTTTCCCTGTTGATTTGAACATTTTTCCTCACAAGGAAAAAAAAAAGCCTGTTCCTGGTGGTTTTTTGCAAATAAAAACGAAAGCATTGCAGGCCCAGTCGCTTCAATGTGGATGGAGGGGGGTGAGATGTGCCGGGGGATTGCGTCACGTGATGGCAGCAGCGCTCGTCGTCCGGCACCCCTTCCCCTGCACCTTCCCAACGGCGTGGTTGCGTGCACGCGGGCCCCTGCGCCTGGGCGACCAGTTCTTCGCCCTGTTGATGTCGACGCACCATCGCTGCGGTGCTGCGTTCCACCTCCACCTCCACGTCTTCCTCCCACAATTCCGCCTTGCAGGTTGTGATGAGGGCCCTCCTGCGGTGCCGCTGCCAACGCCCAACAACCGATTGTGGAGTACACTGAGGGTGCTGTGGGGCTGGCTGGTTGATTTCCCATCCAGGTTCTTCTGCCTCGCTTCGCCACTCAAGAGGTAGCCAATGGCAAGTGGATGGTGCTTTTGGCAGAGTTTCTCACCTCGCAATCACACCCACTTGTGGCAAGGACTCAGGTGCAGAGTGCGTCGTTGGTGTTTTTCCAGAGGCCATGCCACAGGGTTAGTCTATTAATGGCGCACGTGTGATGTTCATTTTCAACCACACTTGTCCTGATGAAGCCGCTCTTCTTTTGCTTTGGGACGGCTATCTTGGCCGGCAAGACCATCATTGGCACACCTGAGGGTGATTGATGTGGGCAACACTTGGGAAAACAAGAAGTTCACTGAGCTGAGCTTGACCACTTCTGCGTTCTGTGTTTGGCCTTGTGAGATTATGGGAGATTCAGTGGTGCTCCTCAGGAAGCAAAGCAGAGCTCACACTTTTGTTGTTGCTGGATGCCTGGAAACACGATGGAAATGCTGTTGTGGTGATTGAAGAAGGAACAGGAATACAAACAACACTGGGAACTGGGAATCAGCTGTGGATAGTCTCAGCCAACTCACTGGTTCTTTGCATTGCGAGGCACAATGTGAATGTGATAAGATCTCTGTTCTCCAATTGTGCCCCAGCATGGTACGAATTATGGCACTGCGACTGCCCCAGCAGTCCACTGAAGACCTCACATGCAACTGCTTGCAGAAGGTGGTCTTATCTTCACTTCCAGAATCAGAGGAGACTGACCCACGGTGCTGCCTGCACGTCACAGATCCTTGGTGGAGAGTTCCTTTTCCCTGTTGAGTTGACCGCACTTTCACTGGGAACCAGCAGCATCAAGATGGAGTTGTTCATAGTATTGGGCTCGGTGTGAGCTGTTTCGTCTCGTGAGGATTGTGGAGATTAGGGTGATTTCGGTGAAGGCGGATTAAAAAAAAGCAAAACGAATGGCTGCGCGGACATGTTACGCGTGTAACGAGCTTATTGAGGGGGACATGTTGTTCGCGTTCAATCTCTATTGTGGGTTCCCCTCTCTTTTTGTCCCGCTTGTTTACTCTAGCTACCGGTACTAACCCATAATTCATTTGAATACACGCAGGGCACCCAAATCACTTGACATGCAAAGTGTGCGGGAAGGACTTCTCGGATGGCTCCAAAGTGGAAGGTAACTGTGTCATGCTAATATTATTACCAGACAGCATTCTCACTCAGAAGATATGAATTAGAGGGAAGTGATGGGATGGCCTATTGCACAGGTAACCACAAAATTGAAAATTACACATTGTAATATATTGTTATTATATGAGAGCTAGTGAAGCTATCACCCACTTTCTTTGAAACCTTCTTGCTAACGGTAAGTAATTGCAGCCGACTATGACACTGTATTCCGGCCGAAGTGCGGCGGGTGTGGTGAACCAGTCTTAGAGTCCGAAGCTAGAGTAGAGGCTATGGAGAAGGTACTTTTTTCCATTTCA
>JAHLWZ010000427.1:14341-82540 GCA_020536535.1 Pelomyxa schiedti | reverse complement strand
TGTTGTGCGTGCGCGCGCGTGTGTTTATGTGCGATTCATTACTGTTGTTGTTTGTGTGCCTTACTGCCTTGTGGTGCATTAGGTACCCTAGATCAAGTGTGGTTGTGTGAGAAAAAAAAACATGCCTGAAGTTTGTAACAATTGTCAATTAGGTGTACTGGAGGCCACCAAATCCACCAACTCTCCCGGACTATATCAACAAAGAACCATACGACTCGGCAAATAACTTTTTCTTGAGACCTGATCCTACTCTGAGTGTTTCAAGTACATGACACTTCGTGTTTCCTACCTTTTGATTTTCCTCTCAGTGAAGCCACGTGGAAATCTCAAATTCATCAAATTTCCTGTAACACATGCTGATCAATTTATACAATTTCTAGTTGGTATTTCCTATTGCAACTGTTCTTCATTTTTGATGCTCTTTTAGCTACTAAACTGCATCAACAATATGGTAACTACACTGAAGTTTTTGCAACAGGTTCGTCAGAGTCCTTTTGTTTTCTTCTCCAACATATTAAGGGGGAGGAGCCTACAAGTATGCACAACTAGTCCAAGATAGTGTTAATCTTAGACTTGTCCAACAGGTTTTTTCCTTCAAACAGTTATTCCCTTTTTACATTACCTCAGGATGAAATGAAATGCCTTGTAAAAGGGCTGAACTTTTTATTGGCTCAAAGCGATAATGAAGTATTCGAGTATGTCAACCTTGGGGCAACATCAGAAAAGCGTTTCATTACCAAGGTGACTCCAACCCCCTGAATTACCTTTTCACATCTCACTCTTCCATAGTTCACACAACTTAATTACATTTTGGTTAATGTTGGGTCTGGTGTGAGTATTCTCGAAATTAATGGTGAGAATTTCCAGAGAATATCTGGATCTGCTCTTGGGGGAGGTATTCCCCATTTCACTACTGGGGGAGGAGTAATTTAGCTTCAGGTACTTTTTGGGGACTGACAAAGTTAATGACCCACTACAGTTCCTTTGCGGACGTTGTTGCAACTTGCCAACGTGGAGCAGGTTCCCCTTTCTCTTTTACAAAACCAAATTGCATTTAGTTACGACAACCAAGGTGACAACCGTAACGTTGACCTCCTTGTCAGTGACATTTATGGAACCACTGACAAGTCCAGCAGCCTTGGGTTATCTCCCACACTGAAAGCTAGCAGGTCCTTCCACTCTAACTATGTACTTAGCCTAAGTGCAAAAAAGCCTTGGGAAAGTGCAGCGATCCACTCATCCCACGAGTGAATACCGTGATGAGGACATACTCAAGAGTTTACTGTACATGATCAGTGACAACATAGCACAGATAGGCCTTCTGAATGCCAAACTTCACGGGTAAACTAACATAGGGCTCCCCACTATTGTCCACTTATGCGCTCCCCACCCAGGTTGAAGACAGTTGTGTTTGTTGGTGGATTTATCATGGACAATCCAGCTGTTTGGAGAAGCATAACATGGGCAGTTAACTACTGGTCTCAAGGAGAAATGACAGTAACATTCCCTTCCCTGTCTCTACTATATGACCCATTTGCGCACACTAATGACAGGCACTATTCCTACGGCACGACGGTTATTTGGGTGCCCTGGGAGCTCTCCTCCTTGCTACCCATTAGCGTTGTAAAAAAAACCTCCTTTGTCCTGTGCAGTTCAGTTTGCCTTTTTTGTTTTCTTCATCAATCTGTACTCGTTTCGATAAAATGGACACCCTAGGAGCCACACCGGTTGTCACTGCCACTGACCAGCAGAATCTCATCCGTGCCCTCAGGAAGCAAGTGTTGGTTCTGGTTGGCAAGTCCGAGGCAGCACAGAAGGAGCGGGACGACGCCGTCGCGGCGGCCAAGGCGTCGCGCGACGAGGTGGCGGACCTGTCCTCGCGCCTGGCCGAGGCGGGCGTGAGGCAGCGCGAGGACCGCGTGTCGCTGGCCCAGGCGGACGAGAAGCTCGAGGACCGCGCGGCCAAGATAAAGGACCTGGGCGACCAGCTCGCGAGGCAGCGAGAGCGGGCCGAGGGGCTGCTGCGGGACAGCGAGAGGTGGCGGCAGGCCAGCGAGGCCACGGCGGCGGCGCTGGGGAGGGAGCGGGAGGCGCACGACCGGACCAAGCAGCACCTGGCCATAGCGGCGGCGCAGCTGGCCGCGGAGAGGGAGGCGCACAAGGCCACGCGCCTGTTGTGTGTGAATCACGAGTCGAGGAACCGGGCTAGTGTGTGGAAGCCTTTACTTGACCAGTGTGTCTCTGTTTTCCTTTTGCTTTTTCCTTGTTTTGTTTTGTTTAAAATATCCTTTTTATTTATTACTTATAATTTGTTTCTTGTTTGGAATTATATTGTGTTTGTTCCCCGTATAACTATGTTTGTGGCAGGGTTGTGCCAATCATGAGGGCCGAAAATACTCTTCAGGACAGCGACCTGTACTTCTCCGTTGAAGAGTGTGTAGTAATATCCATCAACTGCCCGGAACTTGCCAACATGGATGTTCAAGTTTCTGCTTATGGGTTGTGGAATTCTGCAAGAGGTACGAGTGTCAGTGCAATTCAATTCTAATGATTGCTTAGATACTGTGGACACATTTGGAAATGTTAACCTTGCTATGGTTCCAAAGGAGACAGCCACTATAGAATCTGTTCCATCACAGTATGAAATCACAGTCTTTGATCATGATAATACACTTGTCTGCCGAAAGTCCTACCCCCTCTACGTTTGTAAGTTGTTTGAACCTATTTTCTTTGCTAAATTACTTTCTGTCCAGTCTGGTTCACAAAGCCATTGTTTTTTACAAATTTGGAGAGACAACAACCCCTCAACATTTTACTGTTTGGACCAGTCAATTCGGGGAAATCTTCGTTTGTTAGCAATTGTACTCTTGCAATTTCAGAAGTTTACAAGTCCTTGGTGTGATTCAAGCAGTAATTACTTCTCCAGTCATGACCTTAACAAATAGAATTTACTGCCTTTCACGGAACGAGTTTTTGGTTTCCGACTTCAAGCTATTCGCAATACTCCCCAAGGCGTTGCGCCAATAGAAACTAACGTTACTTTGTGGGGTAAGATTTTTTTCCATCTGTAACAATAAATACAATACATTACAATGCACACCAAATTGCAAGCAATCAAACAATCAAACAAGAAATATGCACCAAAATCCTCCAACTACAAGCAACACAACGTCACTTAAGACATCAGACACAATGGGCGTTCATGATACAAGTTACTCTGAGGCCGAATTCAAAGCGATAATTGAAGGAAAGTTCCAAAATGAGGTTTGTGCTCCTCTCAACCAATAACATGGATCAACTAAAAGAAATTCAGTCAACAACCTGTGCTCCTATGCATTGTGTCATATTTTTCATGCCGTTATCCGAGGTCTCTCCAGTGCCATCTTTAGTTGCCTCCAGAACAGTGATGTTCGCTCAAATCGCCAAGCACTGCGGTATGCTTTACCCGCTCCAGTCTCATTTGTCTCTTACTAATACTTCTTTCTTTCCATGATTAAAGGTATACCCACCGTAGTTGCATTGACCCATATCGTACCAAGTGACAGCCTTTCCTTCGGCGGACTGAGTGACAGTAAAGTCCGCGCAGCCGAGATGTTTAACCTCCACGAATCCAATGTGTTCCCACTGTACAGTTACCCCGCAATTGACTCTGAGCGAGTGACCGAGATTGACAAAACTGTGCTACGCCTTCTGTTCCACGCTGTCAACCAATCTCTCACACTACCCCCCAATCCACCACCACAATCACAACCACTCCACAGTTGATGTGTTGAATCCCTATGAGAACCACACTCACCCAAATCCCTTAATTACAACAAGCGCCTTCTGGTTGGGGCGAAAAAACCCTCACTTTCTTCCTCAAAACGTGGAAACGCCCTCTAAACGGTTTTTCATAATTCCAACCAAGTTTTAAAAGAAAATAAAAATTTAACATGGCTGCAACAGTGACATACGACGTTGCCCGGCTCACGGAATTGACCCGAAAGTGGATTAGTTGGGACCCAAACCCAAAGACAAGGTTGAGTATTTTGAGTGGTATTTAATAGATGGTTTTAAAGACAGTTTATACGGTGGCGTGTTTTGTTCATGATGTTGTTCTGCGTTGGTGATGAAAGTCGCCAGCTGATTAAAATGAAGGGCCTTGGCTGAGAGGTTGTTGGCAGATGAGAACTGGAAGGAATTACAGAAAAGGATGGCGAATAGAATAGCATTTGGAACTGCTGGTTAATACATGACATTTTTATTTTCAATGATTTTTTAACTCGTGCATTTCTGCAGGATTGCGTGGGGAAATGACTTTGGGATTCTCTTGCATGAATGAACTTACTGTGCAACAGGCGTCACAGGTTTGAATATCGAGATACTGATTTTTGTTTGCTAACAATATTTAGGGCTTATGTCTTGCCTTGCTGCAATTATTACCAGAACTCACGCGAACTAACGGCGTTGTTGTCGGGTGAGAATTTATAGAGCGTATTGTTCCAAAAATAACGGAAATTACTGCGTAACAGATATGACGGCCGACACAACTCCAAGACATATGCTGACATCACTGCAGCTGTTTTCTCTTCAAAGGGGGTTCCAGTGCACCTTTTCTCGCATCTTGTTCCAACTCCATTTGTGGTGCGTCAAGTTTTTCACTTGTTGTGGGAAGTCTCTTATCAGACCTTTTTTCCTAGCCATTTGGAGTTAACTGCTTGAAAGCTGCTGCAGGAGTGATGGTTACGGCTTCCCACAACCCAAAACAGGATAATGGTTATAAGGTGTACTGGAACACTGGCTGCCAGGTAAAAAAATCCCCTCGTGGCTTTTGGTAACTCGTTTTGGGTTTCAGATCGTTTCCCCAATTGATGGTGTCATTGCAAAACTCATTGATGAGAACCTTGTTCCCTGGGACATCTCGAATGTGAATAAAGCGCTTATTACTGACCCTCTTGAAGAGGTGAGTCGCAAGTATTTCACAACCATTGGAAGCACTATGTGCTACCACAGGTATGAGAGTGGGTGGAGTGCTTTGTTGTTCTGAAAATGTGCACCAGGGCAGAGAATGCAACTTCAACTTTGAAGATAACATACACAGCAATGCATGGAGTGGGAGGGGTTTATATGGGTCGCGCTTTTGAATCCTTCAACTTGAAGCCATACATTCCAGTCACTGAGCAGGTTTAAACCCTTTTTCATCGGAAAGAAAAGTCTTATCTATCTAGATCGACCCCGACCCGGAGTTTCCCACCGTGGCGTTTCCGAATCCAGAGGAAGGAAAAGGTGCTCTTCAGCTGTCAATGAACAAGGCAGATTCTGAGAATTCCCCACTGATCCTTGCCACGGATCCCGATGCTGATCGGCTGGCCGTGGCTGAAAAAATGCCCAAGTAAACCTACTTTCTCTCATGTTTCATACTTAACGAATTTACCAGCGGTAATTGGAAAATCTTCAATGGAAATGAAATTGGCAGTTTGCTTGGCCATTGGGTGTGGACTAAGTTCCATGAAACAAATCCAACAGTTCCTCCAGAGGAATGTTTGGTACTCAACACAGCCGTGTCGTCTCGATTACTTCCCACGATTGCTAAGATTGAAGGGCTTACCTACCATGTATCTATCCCTCAAAAACGATGTCACACTGAAATTACCTTAAGGAAACTTTAACTGGATTCAAGTGGCTGGGAACTGCCGCTCACGACTTGATTCAAAAAGGGAAAAAATTCCTATTTGCTTATGAGGAGGCAATAGGTCAGTCCTCGCGTGTGAGATGACTTCTCATATTTGTCTGTAGGATTTCTGATTGGAGACATGTCTCTTGATAAGGACGGTGTGCGTGCTGCAGCTGCCTTTGCTGAAATGGCAAATTGCCTTCATGCTAAGGGGATGACGTGCTTGCAGCAACTCGATCTCCTTCACCAGAGGTTTTTCCAAAACCACTTCCTTATTGTGGAATCCTTACTCCAACATAAAGGTATGGCTATTTCTCCTCCTGCAATCGGTATTTCTTCTGCTATGATCCCAAACTGATGGAGACCATTTTCAACCGAATTCGAGGAGGCACACCAAATTCCACAACCTTCCCTGCCTCCATAGGTGGCTTTAGGGTGGTGAATGTGCGAGACCTTACTGTCGGATATGATACTACCAAGCCAGGTAATGTCCCAGTACTCCCGGTGAGCAGGGGCACTCAAATGATCACCTTCTACTTTGAAAATGGGTGTTTGGCCACTCTGAGGGGCAGTGGAACAGAACCAAAGCTGAAATACTGTAAGTGTTCCTGCTATTATTCCAATTTCCGTAATCTAATACCTTCCTCCTAGATATTGAACTTGGTGGGCCCTATGCAGAGAAGGCAAGAATTGATGCCGACCTGAAGGCCATAGTGAGTGCTGTGATTGCAGAGTGCCTTGAGCCGGTTAAGAATGGCCTTACACCTCCTTCAGACTAAGAAACAAACCATTTTTAAAGACACAAGTTATTTTTTTTTTTTGGTACTATTCACATCACAAGTCTTGTATCTTTCGCTGGTGCTTAGCGACTTATTTGTGTAAGTGTGAGCTGAGTGTCCCGGGTGTTTCCAGTGACGCCAGAACCCCTTACCTCAAAAATGATGTTCCTCCTAGGAGAATCAACCTGTTTGTGTATTTGTAAATGGAAACATTCGATAGGAAGAAGTACATCGAAAGGAGCGTCCATAGAAACATAGTCTCCCGAAGCAGTTTTGGCCTCAATTTTCGTAACAATGCCAGCAAACGTAGCAGTCCCTAAGTTAATATGAAAATGCAACTCCACAACAACAAAAAAAAACAAACAACCTTCAGAGTAAGTGTGCCCTTCAAAAGTCATGTTTGAGCCGCATGCCACATCACCAGACCTCACGACTTTGACGTTGTTGCGCACAGTGTAAGTGACGTACGCAGTGACAGGAACGCAGTACTGCGTCTTCGCGTTTACAACGACGGCAGAATAAACGATCGGAGGAGCCGGTATCGCCACTACCAACATCCCACTCAACACTACGACCACAACCACGGCAAACAACCACAACGATCTTCCACTAGGCATTGACGGTTTGGTTTTTTTTTATTTTATCTTAATGTTGACTTGTGAGGATCTGTTTACAACAATCACTTTCTGAGTTTGCCAGTCTGTGATTGGAGCTCTTCTTTCTGGTTTCTCTCCTCGATGTCTCCGTTCCACTACCTTCACTACTGGTTGTAGTTGTAGTCTTCTGAGACTTTTCTTGAACAGCATTCAAACAAATTGTTTTCAAAACGTGTTGAATGCTGGCAAGCTATTTTTCAAGTGTGACGAACGGCTGCGATAACGTTGCGGGACCTGAGGTCTGCTTGGCGTGTGGGCTCGGGTACTCTGTGTATGCATGTCTGCAGTGTGAGTGCTATTGCTGTATCAAGGGAGAGCTTGTGGCCAACAGATACATAAAGGGGCTTGTTGCTACCGTTGTTGGACCTCACAACCTAGGCGCATGGTGTTATTATAGGAGTGGTGTAGATACTTAAGTGGAATAGTGGGTGCAAGAGGAGAAAATACCGCTCCTATGCACCCTCTTGTGGCCCCTATGAGCGGTGCGTAGGTTCCCGGGTAACTACAGAACCGGTTGAAAATGAAGTTTGCTTGGGTGTCTCCTATACCGTCTGCAAACATCATTGTCTTGTGATTTGTTATAAGTAATCTTAGGCGGAGTAAGTAGGAACAAGAAGTACCTTGGCAACACCAAGAGTTGGTATGTCAGCCAGTACTCCAAGGTGGCTTGCTAATCCAAATCCTTGGGAAAGTTAAATGAGTTTGTTGAGAATACACTGAAATACCCCTTGGGTGCAGAGTACCGTTCCCATCCAGCATTATTACCTTTCAAAGTTGTTACATAAAGTTGCATAGTTACTCATACCTGCGGTGTGAACTGTGGACATGTGTTTCTAACATTTTTGAGTATTTCCAAAAGAGCTGGGGCTTCCCGGAAGGCGAGAAAGCCAGGTACATAGGGTTCTGTAAGTTTTATCAGAGCGTGCGTTTCAAACACAACCTGAGCACATTTTATTTAGTTTGTGCACACAACGATTGCCCAAAATACCGACAATGATGGCATGTTCAGCACAACCATGGAAGCACAGGCATCAACTTCACTGCCCGGGAAAAAGCTTATATCCATGCCCTTGGTGTTAATGTAAGAATTGAGTATTTGATTATTTACCATACTGCAACAAGTGTAAGTGGGCACATAGCAACACCAGAAGACAACTGTGGAGGTGGAGCTCCAGGCAGGAACCAGTTGTGGTCATCAGTTAGAATAAGCTTATTACGAAGCTCGACCTGTTGCCTGTTAATGAGTTTCATTGGTTTCTCAATTTCTCCAAATACAGTAAAAAGTATATAGACCCAAGGATAGGAGGTGGGAAAAAAAAGAAATTAGACGAACAGCATCCAGCGTTGCTTGACGTCCCACGATGGGTCGCTAAGTTTGGTGCGATAATCTAGGCAGTAAACCGGAGGAGGAGACTCGGCCGCGGAACCCATAACTGTGCTGGAGGAGGTGGAAGTAGCAGTTGTGGGTTTGTTCTTTCTGTTGCGGGCCCTTTTCTTCTTCCTCACCACTACGAAGGGCGCCTCTGTGCTAGCCATGAAAGTTTCCCAGTCTAACTTCCTTCCTGCTGGAAGACAACGACCCTTCTGAAGCCATCACAGATATGAGGATCCTCCAGCACTCCGTTTCACTGAGGATATCCAGTTGTCTCCAAGACCTTCAGGTAAGAACTTTCGATCGTCTTAAAAAAAAAAACAAACCAAGGGTGAGGTGAGATGACAAAGAGCGGGCCGTTGTCATTTCTTAATACAAAGGTAAGACACGTGGCTATAGAGTGTGGTCTTACGTGGGTTTCCCACACAGAGCTGGCATGTGACAACAGTGGCCAACCAGCGTAAGTTGTTCATGGCACAGGAGAAGGCCAAAGACCAGGCCAGGAGGCAGCAGGAGTACGAGCGCAAATACGCTGAGGAACAAGAGCACTACAAAAACCTGTGCGACTGTTTTCTCCCTTTTTTATTTTTATTTTTATTTTTATTTGGGTGCCTTTGGTTATTGTTTTAGCCCTTTTTTTCCCCTTTTGTTAAGCATGATATCAACTAACCTTTAGTGATTCTCTGGAACTAGGCAAATGGTAAAAAGGAAAAGCGGTGGCCCTACTGCAGAAACAAGAAAAGAAGAGCAGCACATGGCACTTACTTTCATGTATGCGCCCCCTCCTGGAATGAACACCGACAAATGTATGTTGTACTGCTAGTCTGGAGTTTTGTAACCTTAACCTAGCTCAGCGCGTCCTCACAAGAGAAGAAGAAAAGATCAAGGAGCAGAAGGAACATTTCGAAATTCTAAAAAATGCACCTACCACAGGTCAATACACTGACAGTGTCAAAGTAACCCACAAGCCACTCGGAGTGGAGGTATTGAGTTTTCTTTTTGCCTGAGACATGACCAAAAGAAAAAAGTTGCGAAATGTGAAGTGTGTGAGATGTGGCACATGGGGACATCAAAGTGGAGATCGAGAGTGTCCTCTTAAAGACTACAACCCAAATGGTACCGTAATTCCCTTAGTTTTTCCCTCTCATTTCACATAGATGCGCAAAGGCAGAAATTGGAAGACCCCATGGCGTCTGTGGGAAAGATATTAACACTTCAAACCATGCAGCAGCAAAGCCAACCTGTCCCACCCGTTGCACCAACGCCCACTCCTTTACCTCCTCAGGTTCCCGTGCAACCCCGTCTCCTAGCAGGGCTCATCAGTGCTGTCCCTAAACCTATCGTACAATTAGATCATCACTTACTTCTCAAAACTGGTAATTCCATCGTAATTCAAGTTTGTCTCTTTACTCTCTGTAGGGGAATGGGCTCAACAAGGCGATCTTGTTGGCTCTGATCCCGAGGCTGAGGAAGAGGACCCTGAAAAAATATTTTTGGCATCACTCTCTAAAAAACAGAAAAAGCTCTTGCTCAAGTATGTTCTTAAGAAGTTAAACACCATCTAACAATGAAACAGACGATTCAGAGAAGAGGAAAAGAGAAGGGAGAAAGGTCATGACCATAAAGAAAAAAGCAAGCATAAGCACAAACACAAGCATAAAAGAAGGCGTTCTTCGTCATCATCCTCATCCTCATCCTCGTCCTCGTCCTCAGACTCTGACTCTTCATCTCGATCAAGGTCACGGTCACATTCGCCTTCTCATACCAAATCTCGCACCCATGTACATACACAACCAGAAACTCCTCAACCCACATTGCCTCCAAACGCCGATACAGAATCATTTCCAAGAACCTCGGATGACCAGACAGCATCCACCTCCACCTCAACATCAACAAATACATCCACAACCACATCGACATCCACATCCACATCCCCATCCTCCAAGGCACCTGCTGACTGTCATTCACATGCAGAGTCTAATGAGAGGGACGAATCCAGAAAAAGAGGCAATCCAAAGCCAACTGATCAGCTCGAACTGGAGCCTCCGGAACCTAAACGGCCTCGAGCCTCCCACCATCATCACCATTCCACCAATGCCCCCCCACCAGCTCCTCGCCCAGAAACCATTGAGCCCTCACCAGCACCCTCAGCCTCATCATCTTCATCCGCTTCCTCGTCGCGCCCCAGCCGTGAGGAGTACAGTTCCAGAGCCAACAAGCACCATAGAGATCATAGGGGAGACCATCACCACTCTCGTTCGTGAAACGAAACGTGTAAACAACAAAGAGTTCTGTTCAAAAAAAAACCAAGTGCCAAGTGTTTTTTCAAACAAAAGTCTACGGCTTGCGATCTACCTTTACAATACTGGCTATTCAATCACTCATTTGAAGGAGAAGACCCAAGGCCGCCTCCACATCTCCACGTGTAGTCCTGAGAGCATTTGCACAAGCAGCCTTGTCAATGAAGCCCATGTCTGCTAAGGCCTGCATTCCCGAGGGGTAGAGGTCCGGGAGATGTGCTTGGGCAGCAGGTGGTTTGTTGGTTGCTGGCGCTCCTGTTCCTGTTCCTGTTCCGGTTCCGGTTCCTGAGACTGTTAGTGCTCCAGTTCCAGTTCCGGTTGTGGTTGTGGTTTGGGGTCCACTTCGCCTCAATGGACTTGGCTGTGTGCGGCTGGGTGGTTGAACCTGTGGTTCTGAATTTTCTATCCAATCCTCAATCAGCTTGCGAAGGGGGGGATCGGCCATCTCTGCGGCTGTCTTGCCGGCTCTGGTAGTGGCGTGGGGATCGGCCCCTGCCTTGAGCAGCAGCTCTGTCATCTGCGCAGTGCCTCCAGGCGAGCGAGAAGCGTGGTGCAAAGCAGACCAGTTCCCATCACTTCCCGCAGTGTCAGAAATAGAATCAAGCACACACCCCCATTTTTATCCCTCACAATCACAATCACAATCACAATCACATACGTACCTACGGTTAGGATCACACCCTTCGGCCAGCAACAAGCTGACCAGCGTCGTGTTGCCAGACCTCACGGCGCCAATAAAGTCCATGCTCTCAATGCCCCCCTCGAGCCTCTCCAGCATCCACGCCAGCGCCTTCTCCCCGCTCGCCGTCGACCCCCCGCCCCCTCCCTGGGCCCCCAGCTTGCTCCCCACCAGGTTCACGAGCTCCCGCGTGACCTTGCTGCCGTTCTCCACCAGGTACTGCACCATCTCCAGCTTGGCGGCGGTCGTGGGGCCCGCGGCGAGCTCGATGACGGGGTTCAGGACCTGCGCCGCGAGGGTCGTGCCGCCGCCGGCCAGCATGGCCTCGTTGACGTTGGCGCCCGCGGCGATCAGGTGGCGGGCGCAGTCGCGGCTGCACGCGATCGCGGCCAGCTGCAGCGGGAACGTCGACGAGTAGGACGCCACCGGCGAGTTGACGTGGGCGCGGCACGACTCGAAGGACAGCAGGTAGGACACCAGGGCCGCGCAGCCCGCCAGGCACGCGGCGTGCAGGGGGCGCCCGCAGCCGTGCGACTCGGCGCAGGGGTCCGCGCCGAACTCGGCCACCAGCAGGACCGCGATGGCCTCGCGGCCCAGCGCGCAGGCGATGTGCAGGGGGGTCGCCGTGTGCACGGGGTAGATCTCGAGGGACCACGGCGGCCGCGGCCCCAGCATGCCGTCGTGGGGGTCGCGGCTCGTGCGGGTGGTGAGTGCCCTTGGGTGCCTCTGCAGGTGCCTTCTGAGCTCCCCGATGTCGTTGTCGACAATGAGCGCTACAACACGGTCCATTTCGTAATTTCCGAAATCTTTTAAACTTGTAATTCAGAGTGCAGAGATGCGCCGGTTCGGGTTCCGTTTGGCGTGGAGAATTAGGAATTACCTCTCAGTGTTGCGGCGCTCTACAAGTGTCGTGCGGCTTTCATAGGAAACCAACTGAGGCTTTCCTCCTTGCCCACTGTCAGACATCTCGACGATTTCAGTGCAAGTCACTATCTGTTTGGCTGGCACAGTGTGTCCTGTGGGTGTTGGGGCCCTTTGTGAAGCTTCCCATTCTCCACATTAGGCAGGTCATCAGACTCTGGGGAAAAGTTATCGGTTGGTTCTTTCAAACCCAATTTGAATTTCAAGAAACCTCAGATGGCTGCAATGAAGTACGAGGAATTGTCAGTGGGCACTAGCACCTCGCAGAGCGTACAGCCAGACCGCCATTGTGGGTGCACAGGCAAACCAAAATGCAATCGAATGCTAAGAAACAGTTTGATTCTAACTGTGGTTGCAGCAGTTGGGGTAACTATTGTTATACTCTGTGCTGCAACTGGTGAGAAGTTTATTTTATTTTGTTTTCTCCCCAGTTACTAGGCGTCATTGACGTTTTGGTGCAGCACTGTTTGTTCGACAAAACCGCAGCAAACATGACCTTGTGGATACAATAGAACTCGAGGGATTGTGGAATCACTTGGAAAAACTGCAGGAAATTGCTGACTCCACTGGCGGAACCCGTGCTTCATTCACTTTAGGGTTTGAATACAGCTGTATTCAAGGGTTTTTTCCCTGATTCTGTTCCAATAGCTTCAATGAATCTATGAGCTACGTTATGAAAAAACTGGAAGATTCTGGATTGGCAATCAGCACACAGACATTCTCCTTCTCGTACTGGACGGTTATTGGCACACCAGAACTGAGTGAAGTGCAACCAACCCCTATAACATTCTCGTTTGTGGATGACTTTACTGTACTCAAGTTCAGTGCGAGTGGGAATTTCACTGCTCCACTCAGCGTAATCCAAAACCTGGGATGCTGTCAACAAGATTACGCAGGTCTGTAGGTGTATCTTTGCATAGAACCGTGAGTAACAGAGTTCAGGTTTCTCTGTAGGAAATATTGCCCTTATTTACCGAGGGAATTGTACCATCAATGAAAAGCTTACTCTAGCACTGCAGTAGCAGGCCAGTTGTTATCTTCATCTAATCTGAATTTCAGAAATTCCGCAAGTGCCGTGTTGATTTACAATTCGGATACAGAGAGTGGCCCATATAACGTCTCCACTGGAGGTTGTTCAATTCCAGTTTTTGGGCTATCCTTTTCAGTGGGTGTGCAATTAACCAAAGAGAGTGATATACTATTGAGCTTAAATGTTAGTAACTATTGTCATTTGGTTTTTTTTCACTGCTCTAGGTAATCACGGAATACTTGATTGGATCCTCCACCAATATTCTTGCTGAAACAACAACAGTAGGAAATCGCCTGCTTATTTTGGCTTATCTATCCTAAGGGAAACGCATCACGTGCTGTTGTGGTAGGAGCTCATCTGGATGGTGGAGCTCAAGGACCGGGAATCAACGATAATGGAAGGTACGTCAGGGCCTACGATTCCAATAATAATTACAAAAAGTGGTGCGAGTGCTCTTTTGGAAATGGCAATTCACTTCAAGTCTTCGAAGTATGCCTGCCACAACCTCACATAATATGGTAATCTTCCCTGGAATAGAACATTTCGTGAACTTATCAATAAAGTGGTATTTGCCTTCTGGGGGGCAGAGGAAAATGGATTACAAGGCTCTAAGAGTTACATCCAGGTTTAGCCAAACTAAAGATTTCTTCTCCTTACTTCTTAACTCCTCAAGTAGAACAGACAAAGTTACCCATACACCGTCGCAGCATATATCCTTTCGTTCGTGATTTGAGAGTTACTTGTTTCTCCGCTTTTCTTAACACTCCAGATATCAACTTGGACATGTTGGGAAGCCCAAATTACGCAAATAGACTACACAGTGGATCAAGTGCTATTGGAGACGAAAGAGTAAAAGAGGGCTGTACTACCCTAGAGGTGAACTTTCTCGAAAGGAAATTGGTCTGTAACTACAGAACAGCACCTTCTTGGTGGCTACTTGAATAATACAGCCGGTGGATATGTTGTACATGATTTTGGAGGCTCAGATTATGGTCCTTTCATTGAAGTTGGTATACCATCAAATGGAGCCGAGGCCGGGACTAGTTAATCACATTTCGATTATTCGATCCCAACTCACACCATGGACAAAGATGTGAAGAAAACTTTCGAGGAAAGAAGCATGTTTGGTGGACTAGTTGATACGCCGTAAGCTAAATGCGAATTAGTCACTCTAACAAACTCCCTTTCCATGCAGTTATGACCCCTGTTATCATAGATACTGCGATTCTCTTCTCAACATCAACACTGAAGGATTAGTCTATCTTTCCAAAGCAACTGCATTCGCGGTCCAGACACTAGCCACACACCCTGATCTATCCTCATTCCTGTATCCCTCAAAGTAAGAAAAAAGTTCTCCGTTCCTCGAACCGTTGTGATCGGCTTTCCAATAATTGTGATCATCATGTCTATGCTCACCTTGCCTACTGTGTACATTCGTGGTCAGTGTGGAGTTGGCAAAGTGCGCGATGAAAACCAAACACCACGACACTGAATCGATAATTTTCTAGTCCGAGTTGCTAGATGCCATTTGTAGTGTTGTTGAATGCACAAGGTTAGAGAGATATCTGCCGAACATGAGTCATTGGGCTCTAGGAAAGAAGAGACTATCTCCTCCAGCCTCGTTCCATTATAGTGGTGAATCTCTTTGGCTTTTTTTTGTTTTTTTTTCTTCTTCCTTTTTTCATAAAAACGCAGCTCATGGTGCAGATCACGAGGCACACCTTTTTGGTAATTTCCTTTCCATTTTTGGGTTTCATTTACTAACCGTGTTAGAATGTTGCCGTTGCCTGTTTACGTATGACATTCAACAGTGGAATTCACTTCGGTTGTGCGAGCTATGCCTCCTTTGCTTTGATATTAATAACCCTGAGTCCCTACTGACAATTGCAAACGAAGTATGCAAAGACAGGAAAGTTGTTTCACCACTCATGTGTCTCTAAGATCTTCCCTGAAATGAAGTACGAGGAAATAACACGTTCAAAGAGGCCAAGAGCCTACATTCTTGTAGGGCTGCAGCAAGATTTATGTTCAAAATCATCTATCGCATCAGCTATTTGTAGAAAGGTAAAACTCTCACAGTTATATCTTCGACAACAGAAGTTCAAAGCATAACGAAATGTCATAGTATGCAGAAGACTTTGGGGCTGATAGTTATGTTGAAGTTAGTGCTTTGAAGGGAACGAACATCAAGGTTCTTGTGGCACACATCCAGGAATCCTTGTACAATATCCGCCAGAAGAGGGCAGCACCCCATACCATTCCAAAGCTCCTCTTTCAGGGACCAGCACAAAAATCTCTTGTGGATCCTCGAATATTAACCCAAGGAGTAGAATCAAAGCCTCTTCAGGCTACTGGGTGGTTTGGTACGTGCCATATTGCACCTTTTCCTAGGTATCAATATAAATCAGGCTTCTTAAGTAGCATTCTACCTTCTCCATTGCCATCTTCTACGCCGACTGTTGCCCTTTCTGCACCGTGTGAATCTCCGCATTGTATTCCTCTTTTTGGTGGCAACTCAAGTAATAAAGATTTTCCATGGTAAGCAATGGTTACTGCCAGATTGCACTAAATTTTACCAGTTACGGGCATGTGTGTCATTACTTTAATGGTACCCTTTTCCTCTTTGGTGGCATGAGTTCAACTGCAAATCACTGTGTTCAGCGATTTGATATGAAATTAAAGCAATGGCTTCCGCCAATAGAACGTGAGAGAAAACTGATGGAACTTGCTGGAGAAAAGAATGTGGGAATACCGCAAGTTGAGTTGTCTGGGCAAGTTGAACACCATTCTGCTATAGTGAAGCAAGGAGTGCCAACTGTCCATGATCCTCTTCTCGCTGCTATTGAGGCACTCGCTCTCCCCCCTGATTTACCCCCGTCGCAGATTCCCACAAGTTCGGTTCCTGTTCAAAAAAGTGAATTGTCTCGATGGGTGCCCTCGTGTTTCCCAGCAACTTGTAATTACAGAAGTTTAGTCTATCTTTTTGGTGGCACTGTGAACGATGACACAAATGATTTTTTCCAATTTGACATGGCAACACTGCTGTGGACCTCCCTGAATGCCAACTGTACAACTGGTCTACCTGCAGCAAAGCATGGTGCTTCCCTTGTATAGTATGTATTGGGCCACCCTAGAGGCAACTTACACTTACACAGCTTCCATGGAAATCTTTACCTGTTCGGCGGAAATTCTTTCACCTTAGGTGTTTGTAACACCTTACATGGTGTGATTTCCTCCCGGAAATAATGACAACCAACAAAGTTTCTTGTGTCTAGTCTACAACACCTCAAACCAAGAATGGCACGAGATTTTGACAGAGATGGCACCCCCGCCGCGATATCACCATAATTCATTTGTCACAAGGTTTTATTGTTTCCCCAGAAGTTCACAAACCGAGTGCAGGAATGGATTACTGATTGTGTATGGAGGGATAGCGGCTGATAATACCAAACTTGATGACGTTTGGTCACTGAATCTTTATGACCTCGATTCTTCTCCACCCAAACGAAAATGGGAAGCAATTACTCCAGTTGGGAGACACCCAACACCACAGAGAGGGAATGTAGGGTGTTTCTTCCCTGAGCATGAGAAATTCGTTCTCGTATCTTCCACGAATAGCAATCCCTCGTGTGAGTTTTTTATGTATGCTCCCATCCTTGTGAGGTGTTGTTAAACTACTTTTAGGTTGGATTTGAAAAACCTTTCCTGGACTATTATGGCAACCCAAGAGACACCAGTTGCCAGAGAAGTTGCTACTGTCCCTTTTGATATTTATTAACTGTTTTTTCCCTCCATGCAGTTCCACTCCGTTACACCAATATTTGACGGTTCTATTACTGTAGTTGTCACATCTGGAATGTGGCGGAGACTTCAAAGTGATGTTCTGGGGGATGCCTTTTGTATCACTCTTCTTCCTGCTTGCCCAAGTTCAATGTTATCTGATTTTTGTTGGCTCTTTGTTTTCTCCTACCTCCTTCCTGAAGATTTGTGCAGACTTGGAAGGGTTTCCACCAAAAAAAAATAGTGACTTAGATCAACCCGTACAAAAGGTCTCCAGAGAGTTCTATAGGATAACTGGCCTCAATGATGCTTGGCTTCCACACTTCCCTACTGATAGGTTGAGACAACTTCTTGCTGGGTAAAGTTAACTCCAACTAAATTACTCTAGTCCTCCGTCATACTTCCAAAAACGAGGTGGGAAATTGAAGCTCCTATGTAAAACCATGGTCCTTGTAGTTATTTTTTTTCATAAGTAGAAGGGATTAAAACGATTGGTAGACACATAGCATGGGGAAATTCCACTCCAGGTGTTGTCAAGTATAAGCTCCCCCTTTTTAAGGTACATTGTACTGCTCCAACAATGTTTGATTTCGTTTAGGAACCAGAAACACTGGGTTGCTTTTTAGGAGATGGAAAAGTACTTCTATCTGATTTGTCTTCCAAGTTGACATAAAACTGGAATTCATAGCCTAACAAGATACCCAGGGCAGTGGAAGATATTCAGCCAGGTGACTATGTCATGTCAGGGATCAAGATGAAACCACGCATAGTAATTGAAGTACGAACGCGGGCCGTCAACTCCCAATACAATTTGGTGTTCATCAACAACGTGGGCCTGACTACAGGGCACCCCGTTTTAATTGACGGGAAGTGGACGCGACCTATAGATGTCGAGAAACCAACATCACTATTTGTGGGGACCATGTATGACTTTGTCCTAGATGGAGGATCCGCTGTATGTTGTGCTATTACTCTATTCTCAGTATCTTATTGCAAAAGGAATCTGACCACAGTGTCATTATAAATGGGCTCACTGTTTGCACTCTAGGCAATGATTGTGGAGAGGAACTTCGCTCTAAGTTCCCAACCATGGACTGCAAGTACCTGCTACTGCAACCGAAAACTTTTCATTCTAATTACTTGTAGGTATGGAACTGGATTCTGGGAGTATTATCCACACACCGATTTCTGAATAACCAGCCGAAAGCTGAATCCAAAGAAAAAATTTTCACCAGAATTTTTTTTGTCCTCATGATTTAGTTCGACAAAGACCAAACAATTCACGATGGAAAAAAAATACTCTGTGTGACCCAGGTGTATCTGAAGTAGGGGCATGGGTGTGGTCACATCGCATAGAGCACAGCTACAGGAAAACTGGAATAGGCATCTAATGTGGAAATAGGAAAAAATCCAAAGCCAAAAGCCATTTATTTTGTCAAATTACCACAAGAAGGAGGAAGACGTCTGGGTGTTTGGAGGATAAATACATTCAATGGATGCAACAATGTGGCCTGTCACGGCTTCTGTCACCTGCAAAGTGTTCCCTCCAGTGATGAGGACTATCAAACCACCTCCTGATAAATGGCCTTTGTGTGATGGTACAGTGTATACCATCACTGGGTTTTGCTGGTGGCTTCCCCAAATTGCAGTATCATTACAGTCCCATATCTCCAGTTTATCGGGATCACAGCAGAGGATTGAATCATTCTCTTTACTGTTTTCCGGCAGGTTCCCAGGAATCAACAGTGAGAACAGAGAACCATTAATTTGACTACTGAGCATTGAGTGGATTGCTTGGCTGTGAGAGGAAAGCCTGGTGACTGTGCCATCGAATTGAACGGCAAAAACAGTTCGGTCCCTGTTACGGCTCATGGACGTCTCAACAATGAACACGTTTTTCCCAGCATTGTTCTTCATCAAACATATCTGCCGCACACTGTGCGACAAGAAGTGGCCTTCTGGAAACTGGCACCGAGTCGAGCTCACAATCTGCAGAGTTCTTGTGGTGTAGGTGCTATCCAGGTCAATCACAAGCAAATGTGCATCGCGGCCACTGTTGGTGGACATAACAATCAGTGCTTGCGAGGAGCACAATTTGTTGAAGCTCATTGAACCCTTCACACAGTATCTATCTGGAATTGGAGCATCCACCGGCTCTTGTTTTTTTTTGGTGTTCAATTTGATGATAGTAAGAAGATTTCTCGCCACTCTGAGACGAAGACCCCACTTTCCATTCATGCACAAGGGGCGAGCACGAGAGAATGGCTCCGCCACCTCTGACAGCTCAAAAGTACAGGACTCACCCCTTGCCACATTCGTCACCCGTATCATGTCACTCAAGTCAGATTCCGTCACCTCGACGTTCTCATCCACCCAGTCGGCATCTCCATTTGTGACACACAGCCCGGTTGTCATCCCGAACAGCAGCATAGAGACACCAATCCTGAGGGAGCAGCAGTAGGGCTCCAGGCACGCAAGAAGCAAGCCACCTGGTTGCGGCGTGTTGGGCGACAGCTCCACCACAATGGTTATGGTCCTCTGTGTGCCGATGACCCATGTGTCCCACAATTGCCTGGCGAGTCCCGGCCCAAACACCCTCCTCGCCGGCGAGCACACGCCGCACCTTTCGCACTGCGAACCGACAAGCAGCGCTGTAAGTTGGTCTCTGGCTCGGATCCCACTCCTGATCATGGCATCTGGCAAGTTGGTCCGGTTATTGCGGGTGTGAATTGGTACACAAGGCCAGAGGCCAACGAGGCCACTGTAGTTCCACATTGGGCGGGTGTTTTGCTCACGGAACGATCAAAACAAAATGTTTTCAGAGAAGATCGATCTCTTAGCCTTAGGCTGTTCGGAGCCCTATTTCCGCGCAAGTCTGATGTTGATCATCTTCGATTCTGTATGGAGTGTTTCCATGGCCTAGTGTTGAGTGTTGCCTTTTTCAGTCAGCAGCTAATCTTAAATTCCAAGCACTTGTTGGGCAGTGGCACAGAGCCAAACCTCATCCCTTTTTTTAGAGGGTTAGTGAGATATTCCCAGGGTTCTACATGTGCTTTGGATACACAAGCAGACATTTGGCGTGGGAAGGCTTTATAAACACCCCCACCTCCTTGTCTCAAAAATTACTCAAGATAAAAAGTTTCCACTCTTTGTGGGTCTCAAATTTTGGGTTCTGTTCTTTTTTACAATGAAAGTACAGTATGTACAACCACGCCGTTGATCAGGCAACACTTCTGTAGTGGAGTGGAGTCTTCCACTTTATCAGAGTTGAAAAGCCCGGCAATGGGGTGCATCCATATTAGCCTGTAGGTGCGTGGTGGCAGCCCTTGCTTGTTTTCATTCCAGTTCCACACATCGGACAAAGTTGCCGTATTATCCAAGAATACGTCATCTTTCCTGCCCGTCAGTGAGCGCATCGTGATGTGGTACTGCGGGGCCTCAGCACTTATCACAAAGCGCCTCATGGTGGTATGTAGCCGGTACCAGCGAGTGGCACCCATCAGGGGTGATTGCCGGCACCTCCCCACCACGCTGTCTTTCTGGAGCCCATATGATTCATACAGCGAGTCAGAAAAGTCCCTGCAAACACCACACAGAATTTCAGTCCCCACAGGAAAAGGGGGTAGTTAGGTGGTGGGAACACATGGGTGAGAGAACTTCACAAAGAGCTCAAGGGAAACGAACAAAGAAAGTGGCGTAGGGTCCAAGGGGAGAGAGAATGCGAGGGGGTTGTGGTTTTCCACATAAGAAAAACTGAACACAACTGATCAAACAGCTCTCTCCACAGTGCATTGCACGAGAAGTACCACTCCCTGCACACCAGCGCGCAGGAAGCCAGCGCCGCGGCGCTCGATACCACCACACGGCAGCCGAAAGCCTGCCTGCCATGGCATTCCACCAGGCCTCGTAATATAGCTTCCCTCATGTGGTCAGGTGGTGGTCCAAGTTGCGTGGTTGTTGTAGCCATTGGCGCCGCATTCGCCAGGTCGGTGCTCATTTTTCGTCTGTTCAGAACAAAAAAAATGTCTCGGCCGACTGGGGACATTCCTGTTCGCATTGCTGTTAGGCACCAACAGGAATATGAACAAGTTATCACGCAGCTAGCCCTTAAGAATCAGCTTGTTGTCTCACACAGATCTCCAACAGCTCTTATTTGTGATCGTAATTATGGGAACAAATTCGTCGGTGAGTACCACAACGCGCACCCGATGTCGAGCCCAACAGCCACCTCCACCTCCAGCTCCAGCCCCACGGGTCCCATAAGTGGTACAACCAGTACATCAACCAATGTGAGTGCTAGCGGGGGTGCGTTGACCGCAAGCGAAGTACTTCTCGTTTTGTCGAGATTGAATCAAGATGCTGTCAAACAATCAATGTCAGTGAGAGGTGCGTCTATGTTTTTTTTTTTTTTTGTGAGGTTACGATAGGGCGAGAAGCTGATGACATTGCCTTTTTTTTTTTTTTTTTTTTTTCTTGTGGTGGAAAAGGAAGATGGAAATTTGGTAGTGCAATTACCTGGTAAGTATGACACAGTCGTCAATGTGGGTCCTCTGTTGTCACACATGCCAACTCATTTGATGTTTTACATGCTCAACCACCCTCAGCCGCCCTATGAGCAAATGTTAGTTTGTATCTCTAAATATCTATCTTTATGTGGGGCTTATATTTTTATTTTGGATTTTATTTCACAGGCTTATGTATGTTGCTCGTGGGCTTGCTGTTCTGTTTTGGTTCTGTGCTCTGGCTCATGAAGAACCTTTTTTGTTTTCAACCATGTCACAGGAGAAGTATCTGCAACAAGTTGCTGACCTCATTATGCTCACTCTTTTGAACTCCCTGCATTCCATTGCCAGTGCAGTTGATAGTAGTCCTGCCGGCAGTTTTCTTTCGACAAGCTTATGCGTTCCCGTTTAGAGCCCATGCAAGTTGCTGGGGCAATGGTGCGATCATCCTTTGCTTGCATCCCTCTGTGCTTTGTTATTGTCAAAGCTTTCCTTGAGTGGGAGCTGCCTATGGCACAGGTTCTGCTTGCACTCCAGTCAATTCATTCACATCAAGAAACAGAATGGGCGATCCGCAAAAACGCATTTCCTGGCAGCCTTGATGGCGCCAGAGAGGGCAAATTGGTTCATTGAAACAATGATTGATTGTGTCGTTCAAGTGGACCGCAACACTGAGCATCGCACCCAGGTATAAAAGGTGGAATACTGTATCATCCATACAAACGCACCCCAGGTGAGCCGGTTGATAATGGCTCTCTTTGAATCACTGACCTTTCTCTCACTTGGCTCTCAATTCATCGATGCGCTGTCACAACACCCTCGCTTCTTATCGGGAGAGTTCCTATCTGTGTGCCACTCAGCATTGTGCCCTTCTCAAAGTGTATCTTCACCCCCAGTTGATCTGTCCTCAAGTCAAGTTCCTCATAATTCCCTTAAAGTTTGTTTTTCCAATTTACTGCCGATGGAATTTTGACCTTTGTAATAGGTTTTACTCAATATATTCTCTGCACAATCACCTTGTATACTTGATTTAATAGCGGAATCCCCCCAAGCTTCGCAACAGATGGCACTCATAATAAAGTTCCTCTTTGATATTGTGTCACGTAAATCCCTTTTACATGCAAAAGTATTGTTAATCATACCTCTTCAGAGACAAGGAAAGAAAATCTATGGGAGTTGGACATAGTTGTAGAGGTATTCAGAGTTATAGAGGTGCTATCAGATGACAGCAACTTCAAAATAGAGATGATAAAATGTGGTAACTTTTGCTTTTTGTCAAACGCTTTTGTGATTGGCCACTAAAAAATAGAAAGGAACAGAACCGCTGTTAGCACTGATGTCAACTGATACAACAGAATTTTCAGCCCACCTGCGTGGAAGTACAAGCAGTAATAACAACCCACGAAGAGTGGGTGTGCTGTTATTTCGGATTATTGGTTCATTACATTGGTCAGACCAGAAGGTGCTTTCCACTTCTATCGCCTATCTTTTCTGATATTTATCTTTTTGCAACCAAACCAAGGGAACCTCACCTGAAACCCAAGGACAGTTTATAGGGAAAGTTGTAGAATTATTGACTTCAAGTCAGCAGTCCCTGGTAACTAAATCCCTCCCGTTTGTTGTACCAAACAAACCTCTTAATTAAAAAAAAAAAGATAAATGCAGCAAATGTGCGTAGCAACCTGGAACTGCTCAGTGCATTTATGCATGAGCATTCACGTGACCCAATTGACATTGGATCAACAACCCCAGCACCAAACCATGTTGACGAGCAGTCCCAAGAAGATGACCTACAATATTTCACCACATTCATGGGGGCTCTGAAAACCAATCTTTCTTAAAACAAACAAATCCCTCGTTGATGCTAATAACAGAACTCAGTTCTATTTGTTCGCCGGACAGTTGTGACTCAGCAGAGTACTGGTCACTGAGAGTAAGTCGTCCCTGTTCAGCCATCAACAAGCTAAAAGAGAATCAGGCCATCTATCTATCCTGTTGGGCACAACCGGGGATTGGTGTCGATGATGAAGGGGAACTGTCGCGCTCTCCTGGCGTGTGTGGCTGCGTTGTTTTTGACCTCAGTCTCATTGGGAGCAGGCGCGGTGACGAATGGTGTCGCAGCGCGGGGGGAAATTATGGGAGCTGACGACGGTTGGTGGTGGCTGTTGCGCGACGACGTCACGTGCATCTGTTGCGTTGTTTTCATTGTCGCGTGCGTTTTGGATGTAGTTTGGCCGAGCTATGACACCGCAACTGCATTATGGGTCGATGGCAATGTACAATTTAGTTTGGGACTTTAGCTATCAAAACCTATTCTATATAATCTAATGGATTGTGACTAAGACCTGTGTATTAATATTTCAATAGGAGAAGCGAAATTTGCAGTATATTGGTCGCCATGTGATAACCTTGTTCATGTCACATGTGAAGACTCGTGTGTAGAACCTCACGTGTACCTATTGATTATAATTTGTCAAGCTTGGTTTTTTAGATGCAGCTCATGTTGGTATCACGTTGACGCTCTTCTTGTTGTTAAGTAAGAACAAACCCTCTTCCTTCTATTTCAAACTCTCTCTCTCTCCTGAAGGGAACACGGTTCATCTAGAGATTGATTTATCTGCTGTTGAGGGAGCGGTGCTATCTTGTTACAGTCTGATATTAGTGTATTACGTTTCAGTACTATTGTGCAGTATTGTATTGTGGTTGTGCTGTAGAGGGTTGATGCGCTATGACTCTCCAAGTACACAAGTGCTACCCAAGTTACCACAGAAGTCAAGTTCGCAATCTCTGAAGACCAAAACAAAGCAACAAAGTATATACATTACTTTCTGAAACCACGTACTGACGCCGTTTCAGGCAAACGACGCTTTCAATTGTGGTCTCCTACCCAAATTAATAGAGTCACTACCACTCAAATCCCGTCAGATGAGTCCATCCTTCAACACAGCTACATTTCACAACTTAATTTCATATTGTGGTTTCCATCACTGTCGTGTGTAGCAGTACTCGTGCTAGTATGGCTCTGGCAGTGTATGAGGAACGCGTCCTCTGTGCCAATAATGATGTCTGAATCCGCCAGTGCAACCTTTAGTTACGCACCAAGGGACCCAGACTCAACCTCCTGTGAAATGCATTTCAATGCTATCTGGCGCTTGGGTGAATCCATGCTAGGAATATTTGGAGCCGGTCACATCACCGAGGCAGCATCACTACTCCTCTGGGGGAGCCTTGCCGCCGCTATCATTCTGCTCTTATTGGAAGAGAACGCGTGTGCGGCCTACTTTGAAACCCAACTTCAACCGTCCTCCTCAACCACCCATAATACAACCAAAAACGCACCTACAACCCCTCAACAACAACAGCATCAACATAAGCCCACACAATCACCACTGGATGTGGATATCATCCTGGGCAATAACCAGATTGTGTTGTTTTGTGTCCAGCTTCTCATCCTGTTTGTCACCTTTGTTCTGCTCACTGCCCTGTATACCACCACCAGCACACAAACCATCACTGCCATAGGTGTTACCCTTGTGGCCCCAGCCGCTATCACTGTGCTTGTTGTATCACCCTGGATCATGACTGACCTAGTCCTGTGCAAATATATGGATTCAGGATTCTCCACTAAACCACAGGTTGCACATGAGACCAATCTGGACCAACAAAAACAGCAGCAGAAGAAAACCAACTAGAGCACCAAAAAAAATAAATAAAAACAAGGAACTCTCTTCTTGATGATGTCGTTTGATGGCCGAAGTGGTTCGAAAAAAAACCCAAAAAGCCAGATCTGTGAAAGGTCATTAGACAGCAGGTGGCGGAATTGGTGACAGAAGATGTGTATTTTTTGTCAACTGTTCAAACTTCTGGGGCGTGATCCGGATAAGACCGACACCACTTTTCAGGTTCCATTTTTTTTCTCTTTTTTTTTTTTGTTTGTTATTGTGCTTTTCCATTCTCACTTACTTGGCACCTTAGTTACCAGAACAGTGCAGAGGATTCACAAACCAGTTGCTTGATTCGGATGCCCTTGTATGTGTTTTAATGGCATCATCTTTGAGGCTTTCCCCTCACACAATCTGTTAGCAATATCTTTCTGGGCGATTTCGGCAGGGAGACCAAGATGCCATCCCACAAGTGCTTGTACCCTTTCATACCACTGGGGATGGTAATTGCCTGCTCCATGCTGTTTCCATGGCAATGTGGGGAACTGAAATGTATTATAACAACCTAAGAACTTTAATGGCTGATGAGATGACCTCATACAAGGAGTGGTATCTCCCCAAAGTCCTGGCCTCTGAATGGGAGATGGTAGCACATGTTTCAATTTTTGTTAGTGTTAACCAAAAAAAAAAAAAAAAAAAAAATACTGCAGCACTTGCAACGTGCAAGTAAGACCAATGAACCCCTTGAATTTATTCATGTGCAGGCTCTGGCAAACGCAATTCAGCGCCCAATAATTATATTCCGAGGCGAAGAGGATGTAAGCTCGTCAGTAATTCATGTGGTTTTTTACTAAACCCAAAAGGTTATTTTTGGGGAAGGAGGGGGAGGTGTGACAGCAACCTTTCTACCTCTACGTAGAAACGCTTCAGAGTGCTTTGGAAGACCAATCCCTCTGGCATGGAACCATAAGCAACATGTAATTGAACCCGGTGTGAGTCTGATAAATCTGATTGACTCTTAGATTCACTTTGTACCATTACTTACATACCTTGGCACGGATTATTCTTTCACTGAATTACCAGCTTTATTTCTATCCGATAATGTGGAACAGCAACAACCAGACGTAAATGTCGGAGAGCTTCTACAAGCCTATGTGCGCTTAAGAGATCCAATAAAACCTCCAAAAATACAATCCTTGATAGCTCAAATGACCACCTTTCAACTGAGATCTATGGTGTGCCGTTATCTGCTCTCAACCTATAAACTTGCAAGAAACTCAAAATTAAACACAAATATTATAGAAGTTATAACCAGGGTTCTTTTTAATCTCTTTATAGTTTTCCGCCCCTCTGTCCCATGAAGAAATTGTTGCATGTATTACTAACAGGATAATTCCACTTGGTTAATCCTGTGATTTTAGCATGGGAAAAAGAACGGAATCCAGATGATAATGAATACTATGATTTAGTAGTGCCTCTTGTTGTGGCTGATCGTATTTTGTTTTTGCCCTACAACTTCACAGGTTTGATAAATGGGCGTTGTTGTACCTAAGTGGTTGAAAGGCATGTATCAACACATTCTCAGATGACATTGGTACTATTGTTGTGCAGTTTCTCACAAAGCACAAACTCACCACTGCTTCAATGCCTCAATTTGCTACCAAACTTGAAATACACATGAGAAATGGTATATTTTACAACTGACAAGTAATTTCAATTCTTACCAGTCCTGCAGCCATTGCCAAAGCTGTAGAAAGGGCAGCTACAGGAATAAGAACCCAAGAAAATACATGGATACCAAATGTTGTCTAATTGAATTGTGATATTATATTAACGTAGATATTTTAGACACAGCTCGCTAATATGGGAAAACCTTTGCCATCCAATTTTATTAACGTTTTGCACGAATACAACGCAAATTGTAGTATGGTATCCCGACCCAAACCTTTGCTTGTTATTTATCACTAGCCAGAAACACCGCTTCTCCTTTGCCGAGGAAAGTGCAATTGCCGAGCTTGTGGCATTAATGCCGCACTGTGAAGTCGGTGACAGTCGTGTTTCTCCAATCTTGTCTCGCCTACCTATGGAGAAAATGCTGGATTTCCCTTGGCAGATTGCATTCCCAGGTTCTATTCATTGTGTATCTTTCTTCTCTGATAAATAATAGTTTTGGATATCTTCAGAATACTTCTATCATTGCCAGACACAACCAATTTCCTTCAGTACACATTAGGAAAGTCACTACTTCCAAGTAAGTTATTCAAATTTGAACAATTTTACTCAGTATTATAAGGATGCCTTGCCTTGGTTCCCAAGGAAGGCCCGTTACAAAACCACCTTGTATTCCTGAGAATAATTTGTAATGCTGCCCGGTATTATCTCACTCCAAAAACCATCCTTCTTTCTCACACTGGCGGTACAGATACAGCTTCTTTATTAGATGTATCTATGAAAATATGGAAATTTTGGAAATGGTCCAATGGGTGGCAGAGCAGTTTGCTGAAGAAATGTCTATACGAGCAGCTGTTTCTTGCATCCTCCTCAAGTATGTTCCGGCCACTTTTTACTCTGCAAGCACACTCCAAACGTGTTCAGTTTAGCGTCATCATCCATTCCTGCAGCCTTGTCTGTTCTCCATTTGCTTAATAAGGTCTTGCAAAACCCACTACAAACAGAACTGTGTAACTTACAGTCCCTTCTCAAGATGTTAAACATTGAGTCCAACGAGAAAATTACTTTGACACTAGTCATTGCAACTGGAACCTTGGTTTTTTTTCTTTTTTCCATCCAGTCCAATCACTCCTCCTTAACTCATATCCCCAACAAACAACAAACAACAAAATAGCTCCACAACAACTGTGCACAGCTCCGAGCAGCTATGTCATTTGACATTTTGTCCAAACTCCAGAAGCACAAATCTACCACCAATACCAAACTTGTGTGGTTGGCAACTGTGGTACAAAACATGATTACCAAAGCAATGGAAGATTTGTAAAAAAAAAAACCCAAAGCAAAAACCAAAACCACCGTCGCTTTTGCGTCTCACCACCACACCAGCTCTCAAGAGGATCTGAGATCCCGGCATCATCGTAGCCGAATGTAAATTATTTCCCCTGCTTTATCGAAAAAATGTGAACTTTCAGCGGCGAACCACAGAAAAAAACAAAAAAAAAAAGGGTTTGGCGTTTGAGATCTCGGCGTGTCGCGACGTAGCAGCGGTTTTTACGTAACAAGGCATAATGTCGAAGGCGGCACTGACCAGCAGCTGTACGTCTTTGAGTTCCAGCGCGCCGATTATTACCGAAGATGACGATCTCAGCGAGGACTCGGAAGAAGAAGTTACGCTGGGAGGAGGTGGCGGCATCGCGGGCTACATAGTTCCTATGTACAAGTTGACGTCGATCGAAGCAGCTGCTTCGGCTACGCTGGTGGCGTTAAGGGAGGCTCTTGGCTCGAAGTCTCCTTCATCATCGCTGCGGCGCGCTTTGGAAACACTCACGGCACTTCTTTCGGTGCGGTACTTGTTCTTTTTAACTCTATCGATTTTTAGCTCTCTCACTTATTGAATGTTGCTCTTATATAATAAAAAACCAGGATGTAGAAGAAATAAGAACCGGTGAAATTGTAACACAACCATCATCGTCTCTCCCACACCCACCTATTCAACACCCACGCTCTCACCCAGCAACGGTTGCCGCACCACGTTTCTTCAAACCTCTTCCATTGCCACCTCGCCCCACCCGTCCGGCTCCCCTCCCCCCATCGAGTTTGAGGGGACCTCCAACCACCACAACCACAACAACTTCTTCCTCTTATCCAAAGAGGTCCCCAGGCATCTCCTCCAGCTGTGGGGAATCTACTCCAACCAAGTCAGTCCCTGGGCAAAGACAGAATCCCTCTCCCTTAGCGTAAAGCTCAACTCAGTGTTATTGCTCTAACTATGTTCTCAGTTCGGCCTCGAGTGTCCCACGTGGCCACCAACCAATTTCTCCACAAGGCATTTTCCCCCTTGTGCTATTTTAACCTAAAAACTTTCAGATGAAGCGAAGAGAGCTGCTCTGTCGGATCCATGTTCCCTGGAATCTGCTCTGTTTCATGAAACCAATATTATGCGCAACCACCCTGCCAAGTATGCAGGTCTTATTAAGATTCTGATTGAAAGCATGTGCAATAATGTTGGTACACGACTTCTCTGATAGTATTCTAATCAATACACGGTAATACACTCAGACTGCCTATATGCCTGGGCACCCTCCAATGTTTTACACCGAAGGCAAAAAGGTGTTACGTGAATGTATTTCTGATCTCGAAGCAGCTGGATCACGTTTACCTCCTTTGTCGTACTCGACTGCTCTTTCACTTGCCTGCCGGGACCACGTAAATGATATAGGTTGTTTACCATGTCAAATCTACTCTCCTAACTAGATTTAGGCCTGCATGGGTTAAACGGGCACATAGGCACTGATGGCAGCACCATAGAAATGCGAATCTCTCGACATGGTAAATGGGGACTTCTCGTTGGAGAGTGCATTGAATATGGGTTCTTCACTGGTCGGTTTTATCTGTACTTTACTAAAACTTACATCTCAAAGCTCAGTCTATTTTACTTCATCTATTGGTGGATGATGATGTTCCAGGAAGAGGCCATAGACACACACTTTTAAACCCAGTCTATACAAGAGTCGGAATTGGAGTTGGCACTCACACCAAACATTCAATTCTGACTGTCATGGACTTTGCTGGAAGTATGACCTCCGAAGACGTGCGCAAACTCATAATCTACTTACCTATTCATGTTCCATCAGGTGGCTAGCAATTTGCCATCTCCTACACTTCTTGCAAAGTGGGCAGATCCTGTGATTGAAACTTCTAAAGGATGGGAACCCCTTTCCCCTACGGAATTCTTGGAAGTTGTAGGTCAGTATTCATTGAAAGTGATGAAAATTTATTTCCAACAAAACTACAGGACATAAACAAGAAAGAGTAAAGAGACCTTCCCCTCATACTGTTGAAAGACGTGTGAAAGAAGGAAAGCTCACTCTCACACTCCTCTCCCATCCCACAGTTACATCCATTACATACAGCCCTGTAGCAAACAAACCATACACACCCTTAAAAATTACGGCAAGGGCGAAGGATGGCTTTGGTATTATTGCCAAGCTCTATGCGCTTGTTGGTACACGTGAAGTTGAAGCCGGTATTAACCTTAAACTCATAAAAATAGATTACAACCGGTACCCAACTAAATGTCATGATAGGGGATCCTGATCACCCATGTGCCATAGCACAACTTTGCTGTTGTACAAGTGAATGCAGTGGGCAGCATTTTGAAATTTTAACTTATTGTCCTGCTCGGGGTTCATATGTACTTTCCTTATTGGTTGGAAAGCAACACCTAGTGTGTGTCCACAATTATTCCATTGATTGCTCTTTCGATGCAGCCGCGGATATGAAATTGCCAAGGCTTTATTCGTATGCTAATCTCCATACAAGTACCACCTCAATTCTCACTTGATCAAACAGTGTGGATATGCCATTTGTAGTTGTGTCTCCACTATGTAATCCTCTGCAAGCAAACCGACCTTATATCTTTGCTGTCAAATGCCAGAAAGGCAAGAAAGTGATGATACGCACCGGAGGGCAAAGGTTTACTCCCGTCAATCCCGTGATCCTAAATAACAACCCTCACAGCTATGTGCTTCCAGCCAAGCCTGGTGCGGACGGTGTGTGGTGGCACACCGCCAAGGTGGTAGTCGTTGGCCGGACTTCTGTTATGCTCAGCAGCCCAGAACCAGACACCTTCCTCACTTACGCAATTTACGACTTTGTATGTTAAAACTAAAGTATTATTTGATAGTGCCCCTCTACGGGCAATAGCATTGCTTGTTTCGGAAATTTACAAAACTTGCAACAAGAGATCGGGAAAAAGCGCACAGATCTCATGAAGCCAAGATGGAAGGTGTTTTTTTGGGGTACCGTGATGTGCCCGAGACCAATGCCAGGGACTTAAAAACCTCAACCCTGTTCTCATTTTTTTAAAATAAATTAATACAAATACAAGAAGTGTGCCGACGACTTTGCGCTTGCACTCGCAACAACTTTCAAGCATCCCACATTCAGTCTTCTTTTCCAATCACGCACCAGTCTCTGTGTTTGAGTTATTGGGATGAAAGATACGAAGGCGATGAGGTCACAGCACCCACGAGGTGTAGGTAGCGACTGCACGTGAGTGGGTGGCGGATTATGGGAGAATGTACCGTGGATCAAGGCACGACGTCTGGCATCAGGCCAAGCAAGCGCCGGTTGCAGCGGAGATAAAACAATGTATATCTGTGTCTTTGAAGGTGAGTTACTCGCCTTTATGTTTGTTGTTGTTGTTGCCGTTGGTGGGATGATGTGGGAAAAGTGATTCGCAAGGGAAGGGAGGATATATGCATTGTTGTGTTGTTGAATAAAGAAAAAAAAAAGACCATGTTACCTGATCGCACTGTTTTCGGGGGTGAACTGGTGAAAAGTCAAGGAGCGTGAATCCAAGAGTTGTGGAGCAATTTAACAGGCAACAATCCCGCGAGTAGCACCTCGAAATGAAAAAAAAAAACGTAAAAAAAATGATGATGATCACAAAGTTACACTGAGAGGGAGGGCAAAAAGGGAACTCACGGTCTTGGCAACGTTTGTTTGTTGTTGTGTAATCTCAGTCTTTGAGACAAGATTGGATGTTTGCGTTTGTTTTTTAGAAAGTTAGAGATATAATAAGGACAAAAAAAAGGGAACCCTCTCTGATGGTTTCTTTTTTTACAACTGAGCAGGGCACTGATGTCAAAGGGGATCAGTTGCAAATAAAGAAAATTTCGATTCCCCTGCGCAGTTTATAAGGGCCGTTGAAAGGGAAAACCATTTTTTCTCTTTAATTACCTTTTTGCATTCGCTCGAGCCGATCGTATACACAGAGAGAGTTATCGCAATATATCCATCGCGTATATATCAGTGACAACACAGAGAGAGCAACATGCTTTCGTTCATCGTTTTGATCGCGTGTACGTTTTTGCGAGCGTGCTTGGCGCTGTGGCTCCTGACTGCCGTCGCACATTTCTTGGTCGCAATCATCGGCGACACGATGTACGTTGTGTTGTGTTGTTTGTTGTGTGTTCGTCGTTTTTTCTTCTTCTCCTTGTCGCGTGTTTTTTTTCTTCGTGGTGGTTGTCACGCGAACTGACCCGCTTTCTTCTCCTCACACACGCAGATTCCCCACGGTTGTTGTTCGGGAGGGTGATGTCGATTATGATGCTTCTGAGGAGTACAACGCAGCGGCAGCGGTAGTCGAGAACCATTACCACGGCCACAATGAGAAACAGAGGACCAACAACAACAATCACGAAGAGGAAGACGAGTCCGTCTTGGAGGTTTGTAACACATCACCCACCACACAATTTATTGAATTAATGCTAATTTGATGTACTCGTTTTTGATGAGGATAATAGTAATACTTTGACAATGAAGCTCACATTTCACAACAACCACAGGATTGGTGTCGAGTCCTGATGGCCACATTCAACTTTGCAGCTGGGACGACTTACCGACTGATTTGGCACATTCGCCACGATCAGTGGATGCTGGACTATGCCGAAAGCACACTCCCGCCGAGCAACACGCCGATGAAGGACCGGTGGAAGCTTTCACTCGGAGAAGCGGTGCTGCTGGCAAGAAGAAGGTGGGTCGAGCTCCCAGCGGCCATCGTCACGTTCATGTGGCCTCTGAGCTGGGTCCACGATCCAATGCGCAGGCTCAGGGAAGCTTTCGTGGTGATGGTGTCCCTGGCCCACTGCGTCTCCGTCGTCATCAACTCTCCGGTGCTGGGTGCTCTGCTGACGATCCTGTTCCTGATACGTCGTTCGCCGGGTTTCGCTCTGCGCGCTGCCTTGCTGACGTGGAGGACCTCTTCGTGCGCGGCTGCTCATGTTGTCTGGTGTGCTACGCGGGTGTGCACTTCGACGAGAAGGAGCCTTTGTCTTCTTCTCCGCCTGATTGCCCGCCAATCCACGCACTATGCGGCAACTGCGGCTCGCCATGCCTTATTTGTCTTCCACAGCCTGTTCGTCTTGATCCCCGGTTGGATTTGCGGCGTAATATTGCTATTGACCGTCCGTGTACACTTGTTTGTCGTGCGCTCTTTCTTCTCGCAGCATCATTTCTTGTTCAGTTCTGCTGATACTGAAACTGATGCCACTACTGCTGCGATTGCGACCACTGCTAGTACTGGTACTGTTACTTTTACTGGTGCTACTAGGTCAGAGCTCAATAGACATTATGGTTGTGCCACGGTCAATACAACACCTGCCGTTTCTTCTGCTCCGCACCAAGTCCGACGACGCATGATCACGACGACGATGCCGCCTTCTCCACCCCCGGTTCCAGTTCCAGCAGTTCATGGTGGGTCACCTCCACGGTCACGGTCAGCAGCACCAGCACCAGCACCAGCAGCACCGCGGAGACAACCACAGCGTTGTCAAATTCCCTTGTTGTTCTTCAGTGAGGAGATCTCCCAGGTGGCCAGCACCTTCCAGACCAAGAGGAATCTTAAGAGTACCACTCCCGCTGCTGCTGTTGCTGCTGTTGCTCATGCACAACAGTCCAGAAGCCCTCTGTTGGGGGATTGGCAGCGGTGGTGGCAGCAGGCGGTGGTGTCCTCAAACCCATCACCACAACCACGGTCACCACCAGCTTCTGTGGGCCCATCGCGTGTTATGATTGTTCGAGGTTACAGCACAACGCCGTCGCTGTCACCTGTGCCAGCAATCACAACCACAACCACCAACCCATTGGTGTTGCCTTCATCAACAACTTCAATTTCAACTCCAGCACTAACACCAAAGGCGGCAACAACACCTTCAATTTCACCAAGTCGAACCGCCCCAGCAACAGTGGTCATTGCCTCCAACAACAGTAACCAAGTCCCGTTCATCCGCAGATCTCCTCCAAAGGCAAGAACCCCTCAGGACCACCCTACAGCCACACCGATTGGTGATGGTGGATTGCCTCCACGTGGTGATGGTGCGTCATCTCGGCAGTTTGTATGGACTCCGCCACCAGTTCCAGTTCGAGCTTCTTCCATTTACCCGGTATCAATATATATCATCCATTTCATTTCGAACTAACATATTTCCTTTCATCAGAATGGTGACAAACCGAACCCGATCCCGATCAACAAAGTTCCTGCTCCTCCTCGTACTCCTGCCTCCGACAACAACAACGAGAAAGTACCGTTCATCCGCAGATCCCCTCCCAAGGCAAGAACCCCTCAGGACCACCCTACCTTGCTTCCTACCACTACCACTCCTGCTCCACGTGGTGGTGGTGCGTCATCTCGGCAGTTTGTATTGCCTCCTTTTCGAGCTTCATCCATTTACCCGGTATGAATATTATATCCATCCATATTTGTGATGAGTCTCACTAACATATATATCCTGACATCAGAATGGTGACGACAAACTGAACTCGAATCTGATCCCGATCCCGATCAACAAAGTTCCCACTCCTCCTCCTACCTGCGGAGGTTGTGGTGTGTTGGATTCCAACTGATCATGGGGGGACTGGCAGGCTTATTCTATGGCTTTGAGATGTACACTTAGAGATATGCATGCAGTGGCTGTATATATCTATCGCATGCAAAAAAAAAAACGGTTATACCCCCGGGGAATATGCTTGGAGCACACTCCCGCCCGCTGTGTGACTGAATGAGTTCCTCTTACCTGCTGCTGCATCTGCTGCTGTTGTTGTTGTTGTTTCATCTCATGTGTGCTGCTCCCATCGTCACTCAGCACCCCAAGCCCACACAGGGCGGGTCGGCCAGTGGGGACCCGGGGTTGCGGGCTCGGAACCGAAGGCCCAATCGGTTCCGCTGCCTGCTCCCTGGTGCTCCCCGGTTGCCGACTCGTTGGTGTGGGCATTTGGGCCTTGGGGTGCTGTTTGGCTTCTTTCTCTTCCTGCCCACTCTGTCGTTGGCAAGCATACAGGGAGCCACCCTCCACCACATGCTGCAGCAGAAGCACCCAAAGCCAAGTCACGAAACTCAAAGCCAAGGAAAGCCTCCCAAAAAACTTTTTTGTTTTTGTAACTTCAAATTTTTTCTTTGTGTTGAAGACAAGACGTGTTGTTCAACACCCTTAGAGGTACGAACCCACAGAGGTGATGGTCTCTGTGCAAGCAATTGGGTAATTGGTGCAACCAATTGTATTGCCAATTGGCTCAGAGACAAAATCAATTTGTCTTAATTTCGTTCCAAAACAAAAAGCTACGCACCAAATGTCAGGCGTTGTCAGTTTAACGAGCACGGTGGAAGATCTTGTTGCCACAGTATTGCATAGTAAACCAATCGAGAAGAGGGAGTCATGGGCAAATGTCCTGAAAGCTGAGGAGTACGACACAGCAGGAGATCTCGCTCACGCTTCGTATTCATAGCACATTTTTTTCCCCCACGATATACGCATCTCACCTTGCGCATTTTGAAGACTCGAGGCGTGGAATGCAATTAAATTACCCATTGCAGTTAAGGATGCTTTAAAAACGGCGTGCAGTGCATTGTTGCGTGCGTATAATCACAAACTTCTTCTTCCTCACTTTTTCCAAATATTCCAATGGAACAGAGCCCAGCACTCCCCAAACACAAGCCCCCACACCCACACCCACACCCACACCGGCACCCGCAGTGGCCCCTCCTGCAACGGCTGTCGTAACTCCTCCACTATCTACGCCAAGTGTGCCTCCCTCTACAACATCTTCCGCAATAAACCTCTCACATCGACCTACTGATAGCAGGCCCCTAACTCAGGTAGTCCTGGTTCAATTCCATCTATCTGAAATGACATTGATACAGGTCGAAGTAATTGTTTTTGATATTAGCTCGTCTATGAATAGCAGATCATTTGACCCCTGTAAGCAATGTTATTCACTTATACGCTAGCAGCTGAGGGTTCCCTTAGCAAAAACTAGGCTGGAATTGGCAAAGATCTTGTTTCACACTATGGTGGACAAGTTCATTGGAGCTGAACTTGCACATGCTTTGGGACTTATCACTTTTGGGGAGTTTATAACTGTGATGCCATTTACGAGAGAGTATGATTACATTTTGGGTGAACCTTTTCCCACTTCCTTACAGCTATGAAATATTTCAAGATACTCTTGGCAATGCTGAGGCCAGAGAAAACAGTACCAAGTTGTATGACTCTATTGAACGAGGCAAGGCTTCTTCTGATTTGGTGTTCGTTAATTCCAAAAGCTGGTCAGCTTATTTTGGAGTACGCAGCGAACAATCCGACACTACTTCAAAAAGATGGTGAAGATGCATGTAAATACAGGATCTTCTGTCTCACTGGTACTTTCACTCATAAGTAAATATGGAATTTGATACAAAAAAAGATGGTGAGGACAATGCCAGCAGGACCCCGTATTGGAAAGTTGCTAAATTCCTCCAAGAACACAATATTGTATTGGATGCTTTCCCTCTTGCAGGGGAAAATAGAAAACTGCAGGCTATGGCAACAGCAACTGGAGGGCTGTGTCTTCGTGTATTTTTCTTTTCTCAATATTTCAAACCATTCATGTACTTTGGCTAGGTTGTGGATATAGAACGGGGAGTTGGACTCTTTGAAAGGGAGGCAATTCTCCATGTAAACTCGCGTGAGAAGTCTACGACAGCACTGACGCCAATTGTCAGTGAAGCTTCTATGACTTCTTACGTTGCTGAAACCCGTGTGGTATTTTTGTCCTTTCTGTGCTATTATACAATAAACACGTTCTAGGTTGAAGATGTGAAGGCTACAGTTCCAAAAGCAGTATTCGCTGCAACGGCTGACTCTTCACAAGTCCAAGCCATGAAGGCTAGTGCAAGCTCCCCCGCAATTAAACGTATATTGCGAGAATACGAGTACACTCTCTTGCCTTTTTAAAAACACTCTAATTCTGCAATCAAAGTGAATTCCAAACTTCCTCGTCTACCACGTGGGCCTTTATAAATGCGGATGACAACAAATTCTGGAAAGTTGTCATACAAGGTCCAGACAATACGCCATACGCTGGTGGATACTGGCTTCTTTACTACAAGTAAGAAGCAAGAGCCAATTTTCTCTTTATACTTACACTGTCCAGGTTTCCAGTGGACTATCCCTTCAAACCACCGCAAGTTAAATTTCATGTATGAAAATTGTCTCTTACCACAGACTAATCACAAGTAGACACCCATATATCACTGTAATATAAATCGAGATGGGGCAATCTGTTTAGATATTCTCAAAGACCAATGGAGCCCCGCCCTCACTGCACAAAGAGTTGCACTCTCCATACAAGGTCCCAGCACTTTCACCATCTTCACCCAACTAAACCCTCTCCCTAAGCACTCCTTGGAGACCCCAATTTCAATGATCCCCTGGATGCCTACAAGGCCCAAATTGGGCGTGATAACAGACCCCGGTACGATGCTGAGGCTGCAGCACACAAGGACACACACGCAGGTCACTCCCTGGAGGAAATGATAACCCAATACGCCTTGTCATAGTAGTGTGGTGTTTGTGCCAGTTAAATAAATAAACGATTGTTTTACAAAACGATTTTTTTTTCCCTAAATGACACACCGTCACTTGGCCTTTCAAAAATGGACTTGTGTCACAAATAGGCCGGCTACTTGGAAATAACTTAAAACTGCTTGAAAAATCCACAAACTTCTGGGTGTGCACTGAACCCAGCAATGAATTCACCTCTATCCAATGTGCCATTCTGTAGTTTGTGTTGGATGAAAGTGATTTGAAAGAGGTTGCAACGTGATCAGCGTCAGCTTGCTCGAATATGGTCTCAACAACGCCGTCTATAGCAGCTAATGAGGCCGCATCCAGTGGTTCAGATGTAAGTGCGCCGGAGCCCGTTCGGGCAAGTGTCAGAGCTCTTTTTTTCTGGAAATGTGAGTTGGACACTAAAACTCGGATACCAAGTTGAGTATACCTGCTTAACAATCATAACAAACATTTCTCTGTTGTTTAAGGAAGTTAGATGAAAGAATGAAGTACAGCAAATTACTTAATTTCTTCTTTGGAGAGTACTCCATCTCCATTTTTATCAAATAAATCAAAAGAAGCTGTCATATATAAGCAACTGTCCTTTATCAGATAGAGACATGGTACCATTAAGTTTTTGTTCTATCACAGGTTTAATTTGATGGAGTTGAGGGCATATATACCAAGGGTTCCGCCATGAGTGACCCCCATCATCGACAAGTATTCGTGGATATCCATGGTACTGCTACAATGAGTGCACAGAAGTGTGCAATATTACAAACTTGGAATGGTCACGGTCGAAGGAGTCGAACACCTGGAGTAATGGGTTAAAAAACTGAAACGGCTCGAAGAAAACCTTGTCAGCAAGTTCTTGATGCATTACGCCATCAACGATTTTTCTGAAGTTCTCTCGAGAAATTCTTCCATCTTTGCCACTGTACTTCCTAAATCCCTCACAAACCTACAGTCGTTAGCACCTTAGACAAAAACCCAACGGGAATAAAAATAAACTAACGGAAGTACCTGATCAAGTTTATCCTGGGGCACTTTCGTGTGTTATTGGTTAGATTGGAAAGGGTAAGGCCTGTGGAGGGGAAAAAATGGCGTGGACAAAAAACACCCACAGCAGTATTCTCTTCGCACACGAGCAGCCTCTTCCTGCATCATTTTGTTGTTAGATCCACCCATCTCCGCAAACACCCCCACTCTACAACTGCTCGAGTTATTTTTTTTTTATTTGATGTTCTTCCAGTTCACTGCTCAAGTAAATTGGTCTTGGGCTTCCTTCCCAGAAAGGTCAATCTTTATCCACTGAGTGGAACATCTTCCGCTTCAAATTCGTTAGGTTCTGTAGGGAACTACTGCCAAACAACTTTGTGCTTTGACAGTTTGGTGTGCCGAACTAACTCATTTAAAAAAAAAACAAAGAGAAGGAATGTCGTTTGCACCGTCGACGGGATGTGGGAACGTGTTTTCGTACGTGAGGCAGGATCGCCTCTCAGAGATCCTGGAAGTGCTGGAGGGCAATGGTTATGTGACACCTTTGACTGTCGACATGTGCGGTCAAACGCTCTTGCATCACGCCTGCTCCTCGGTGTGTTATGTTTTGCTATGTACGAAGTAGTATCTTTCGTTAAAAGCTTACTGGTTGCTTTCTATTTCGATACAAGAACGCTTTCTTGTGCTTGCGGGCGATGCTGGAGTATACGAATGAGATTGATTCTCCTGACAGGGATGGAAAGACTCCTTTGTTTGTTGCAGGTAATTGTTTGGTGGATCATTTGAAAACGTTCTAAACTACATTCTTCAAGTGGAAAATGGCAGCATGGAGTGTGTCAAACTCTTGTGTGAAAGGGCAGCCGCTTTGAAAGTCCAGCTCTCGTTTGAGCCGCTTAGTGGAATGACCCCTTTACACGCGGCTGCTGTTCATGCAAGTTTCTTCATCCTCCTATCTTTCCTCTCTGAAACAGTAAATGCTGCAGGGAAGAGTTGCATGCATCGACCTTCTTGTCAATGATCTTGGCCACTCCCTGAACACTCTAGATGCGGATTCCCGCACACCTCTGCAAGCAGGGTTAGGTAATTTTTTTCTCCTCCTCGACTGGTTTTATTCAGCCTACCAAGAGGAAACATATGACCCCGTGGCAACCTTATTCTTGCATGCCCTTGGGGGAAAAGTTAATACTGAGAAGTATTGTGTTAATCCTCCAGAAAGTGTGTTCGACCCTTTAGTAAAGACTGCTGACTCCGACGTTATTTTCTCCATTGATGACAAAAATATATATGGAAAAAAGTCTCACCTGATTAAACAGTTCTGCACATACATTTTGTTTGATTGTCTGATCTTTTCATAGCTGTCCTTTCTTCGAGGGAATGTTTCACTTCAGATCCCTACAAGGGAGAGACTCCCAAGAAGGAACAAAGTCTATGGAGACAATCCAGTTGGAAGTACCCCTGGGTGGATTTGTTGGATTTCTGGAATGGTCCCAGAAGTACAGCCTTTTCAAGTGGTTTCAATGTTCTCATACACCCTCCAGTAAGAGTCTGTATACTATTACGAATTGGAGCACTTTGCTCGAGTCTTGGCAAATGGCAGAAATGTTTGACCTTGCGTCAATGCAAGAAGACTTGAAGGTTAAAAGCTGAAAATTGCATCATCGTTTATTCATATTAAGATTCATGCACACTCCACGTTGAGAAGTGACCCACAACCAGGAGTAGAGTATCTTTTCTTCACCTATTGTGCCCTCAAGACTGGTGATTTACGTGCATTCGTAGAGGATGATACACATGAAGAAAAGTGGTGGCCTGGGTTTTCTGCTCAGACTCCCGAGGCAAAGCGAGACTTGATGTCTTTCTGTGCCTCTGTTTTGCGATTTTACGTTCCTCATATCCTTCGCTGGTACGAATATTTTTCTCTTTCCTGTAACTCTTATATATATCACGTAGCACTAACAGAGATCCTGTCATTTTATTGCGGGAATTGTTCGAAAGTGCAAATAACCATCAAGAGATTTCATACAATCCAATCTGCAGTAAAAGAGTTGCAGAGCAAATATATAACTGGTGTGAAGGAGAGACTAGGTGCACTTTTCATTGTATGGCCCTTTTTGTAACACCCGTGGGATTAACCGAGCCTAGATACTGATTTTCTTTTGGACAAGTTCCCCCCTGAAAATTGCAGATGTGACAAGTATGACTGTCCCTCTTGTAGACTCCCAGTGAGAGTTTGCTGTAAAGAGGATCACGATATTGTCTGTGCAGGGCGCCCTGTCCACTGCACACACTGCAACGGCATCTTTCCTACCAACTCTACAAACGGGTTACCAAACATCCACTGTTCCTACACAGCAAGCTACACTGCACACACCAAAACCTGCACCAGAAACACCACCGAAGGGAGCATTCCCAGTGGCCTAGTATGCCCCATATGTCTTCACTCTCGGCATTACTGCACACACCCCAGAACACCATCGGCTACCTCACCTACGTGCCCATACCACCGTGATTGGCCGGATGAGCCCCCACACTCGCAATGGTGGCCTGCCCCCAACTGGGCAACAGTTTCACTCGGGGTTGCTTGTCTCTCCACAGCAGTTACACTTGCATACTGTTGGTACAGAGGGAAGGCTTCCTAACCCAAAAAACATTTGGTGTGTCTACTGTACAATACAAAAAAACACTACAAATGGAATAAAGAAAAACCCAGTGAAGAAATGCTTCCAAGGCAAATTTTTTCAAAAAAGGTGTAGAAAGAGAAAAGAAAAGAGAAGAGAATAAGAGAGAAGGTAATAGAGGTAGAAAAGGAAGAAAAGAGGAAGGAGACTGTTGCTGCGGAGGGATGAGACAGATTAGAAATGGAAGCGGCGGTTGAAGCGGAGGGAGCAGTGGGTGTGATGTGTCTACATCAACTGTGTGATCAACTCTTTGGCCCATGTGGCAATGTTCTGTGTTGTCTCGGAATAATCGGCGGCTCGAACGTCGTCAAGTACCTTGATGACGGCTGCGGTTGCCAACCACCTCTTGACGTTGGGTCCCAGCTACGGTAGAGTTAGTATTCAGGCACAAAAGGCAAAGAAAAGTCAGCATACCGAATGGGCTAAGTCCCCAAGAAGTCCTACCACACATCGAGTAAGAGACTCTGTCTTGTTTGGATCATCAAGTACTACTGAAACAAGGCTTAGCATAGGCTCAACAGCGGAGATCACATCATTGGCTCTGTTACACGCCCTAAGACCTTGAAGAATTCCAGTGTAGCCCTCACAAATTGACTCGCGAAGTTGGTTAAGATAGTCAATCTGATCATCGTCTTCAGAATCCTCCAATTTCGCCACACTAGCTTGTTGCAGCATCTGTATGACACTTGGAAGGAAAGGCAAGAAGTCCCCGGCAATAGACATTGCCAAATCGCCGAAGGTAGAGAAAATTGGGGGTTTAATTGACCTGTCTACCTCGGGGTTGAGAAGATGATCGAGAAGAATCTTAACAATTTCAGCGGCATAAGGAGTCATGTGGTTAGCAAGTGCCCGGCAAAGGTCCCCAACCACGCCTATGGCCACACAGCACGCTTCATATTCTGCGGAGTTGCGCAACCCAACTAACAAACGAGGCATGAAGTGTCCCAGATACTTGACAAAGTCTCCTTCCACAGCGTTGCATAAAGAGCCAACTGCCATCAGAGCTTCCTCGTTGACGGAGGAGTTAGTTGATCCCAGGATTTGCAAATAGAGGAACATCAAAGCATCAGCCACTTGAGGCGTCAAACCTTTACCTAATTTCGTAGTGCACTCCTGGAGAACACCTGTGAGAAGGGCTTGGGTTTCTGCAAACTCCCTCTTCTCATCGGAGTCCTTTGGAGGGGCAGCGAGGGTGGTCTGAATTTTCTGCACGCAAACAGGAACCAATGCCGATACGTAGGTGATGCAATCTTTGGCACAGCAGTGTACAAGTGTATTAATGGCTGCGTAGGCAGAGCAACGCAATTTGTCATCATCCGCGTCCTTTCTTTGGCTTGCTTTGATGAGTCCTTGTACACAATACTGGAATACGGGAGACATGGGAGATGTTGCACTATCTCCGCTGTCGTAGGATTCAGCAATAATGTGTACGGCCCAACAAATATTAGCAGAAACCAGAGAAGAACTGGTATCGAGGGCCGTGAACAGAGTGGCGATAACATTATGCAAGTTCTCTCCTACTTCTTCTTTATGATGCTGAAATATTCTGCCTAGGGCCCAAGCCGTTGTGTCCTTTACCATGTCATTTGGATCTGCCATGTGTTTCATAAGGATAGGTAAAGCAGCTACAATAAAGGTGTGAAGTGATGCTCTTGCAGGTCCCTCGAGTACTGAACCAAAAGCAAGTGTAGCGGCTTCGCGAGCCCTCCATTCCGAATTTTGGATGTTTTGGCTGATTACTGGCATAATTATTGGTACAATCGCATCGCGAACGCAAAGGGAAATCAGAGCCAGGCATGTGCCGCCGCCACAGCTGATGTTCCACGTGTCTTCATCTTCGTCTTCTTCCTGTTTCAGCAAAGTCGTCCAGAGAGCTTCAATAAGATACTGGAGAGCACCGAGAACATAATTTTTACACGGGGAATTCGCTCCAGTTTTGCCTTCCTCCTCAGCTTGAGCTGCCAGTTGGGTCTCTACTTCAGCTAAGGTAGACCAGAACTCAATTGCTTGAAGCACAACGGCTTGTTCAGTCTCATTCTTAATAGCAAGGATAGTCATATTGAAAATTCCCTGTATGTAAGCATCCAGCTTGCTGTAGTACAAACTGGCCACCTTCACCAAACACTGAAAGGCATATTCTTTCACTTTGTTGTCTGGTGCCCGAGTAGCCTCAAGCAACACCCTCATCAAATACGTCCGTTCAACTTCCCTCTCAAAAGCACCTTTGGCAAAACTCAAAGAATTCAAAAGTGCTTGTACAGCAATCCTCTTGATGTCCATATTTGCTTGGTCCGGAGTAGCCGCAGAAACAACAGCCGTGAGAATTTGGTTTGAACTTGCAGCAAGAAGTTCGTCGTCGATTTCTTCGCAGATATAGCCAATTGCTTCCAACGAAGACTAGCAATGTAAGCATAATTTACCACAAACGATGGCAGTACATACTTGACGGAGAAATTCGTTTGTTGTTGTTGCATTTTGACATAGAGTTGGCATTAACTCGGGCCATTCCTTGCGTGGGAGTTCGATTTGAGCTATGCAGTTTATGATTTGTGCTGCGCTGTGCCGGGCATCAGCAACAGGGCTGCTCAGAACTTGCATGATAATAGTCTTAACCTGTAAGAGGCATCAGCAAAGAGATCAACTGCAAGACTTTAAAACAATTAAGGAAGGGAGGGGAAAAAAGGTGAAGATAAATGAATTACAAACCTGCCCCTTTATTGCTACATCCAATGCCACCCAGCGTGCTTGCTGTTCAGCGACAACACCTTCGTCTTTACCGGTAAACAAGTTCTTGATGTTTAGGCCAGCGAGTCTCCTGGACAACACGGGGTGATCGGAGCCCAACTCCTGTGCCAAAGCCACCAAGTACTGAGGAAGGTTTTGTTGTTCTGCCTGTTTGAGTTGCTGTTCGGCGGCAACTCTCACCGCTTGGTTCTCCGACTGCGCCGCTAGTAATACCGATGTAAGATCTGCCATGGCGATGTTGTGGTTGACTTAGGTTTTTTTCTTTCCCCTTCTGCACACGAGTACACCACCGATCGCGTGATTAAATTATTATTTAGGTTGTTTACTACGCCGGCGAAAAAACCAACAAAAAAAAAATACCAAGCTCTTCATTTCTATTATTAAACGTCAGGTTTTGCATCATTCAATTGCGATAGCAAGATCTGCTTGGGCGCTATAAATACCACCTGCCAATCAAACCCAATCTCATTCCCCTGCTGAGCAACGGAAAGGAAAAAACCAAGATAAAAAAAAACAATAAAATAACAAAGCGAATAGCGCGATGTCGTCCCGCGACGCACGTCGAACCAAACAGCCTTGCTTTATTATCGGTCGTGAAATCGGAGGTATGCTGCGCAGACTCTTTTTTTCTCCTCTCTTTGGTGGAGTAAAGGCAAGAAAGAGGAGGACATTTTCGAAGACGGGGAGGAATTGCTTTGTTTTGTGGAGACAGAAAAGCCTCATCCGCGTCAAACTGCACCCAGCTCCTCTGCCAGAAGAAATTACCCTTCCAGTTCAGCGCGTTACAACCCCCCCTCTTGGTCTTACAGACAACAAGACACCAGGCAGACAGAAGTTGTACAGCATCGCCCCAGGCAGGACTACGAAGTTGAGCAACCCACCTTGAGTGAAAGGTTCGAAAGTCTGCATCGCAGCTCGAGACAGACCTTCCAGCGTGACAGCCGCTCTAGGAGAGAGGCTGCAATTTTCTCTGCCAGACGCCAGTCAACAGACAGTCCCGGAGACTCACCTACGTCATCGTATTTACTCGAAGTACCGACGCCTGAGAGGACATATGCCGCTTTACCCCAGCACTCAAGGACGTTTCAGCATCAACCTACATTGCCACTTCCTCCACCACATGTTAGAGGTTCTTCCCGCAGGAGTGGAACCAGTGCGCATTCATCAGGCAGTTATAACCCAACCTTGGCCCTTGATCGTCCATTGTCATCCCCCGCCAATGTGCGTTCTAGGCGCAGTACTCAAACTTCACATAGAGGAGAAGCACTCTTGCCCACTCCTCCATTGATTCAACCACCAACGGTTAGTTTCCCCCTCCAATGTTTCGCCTTTCCTTTTCTGTTTGCACGTTCTCTAGCCACAGATAAGTGGCGTTCCGCAAAGCATCCCGTTGAAGTTATAATATGCAGAACATTTCGCATCACTCCACTAACACTCACCTGAGTGGGACATTCATGGACTTGACCTTTGTCTCTCATGCTGCACAACTACACTTTCCAATTCATTGCATCCACTGCATTGACATTGCAATACCCTCATCATGGATTGCACCTTCTCCTTTCCAATACCTAATAAATATCTAACCAACCTCCTACCAACAATCAACCTGCCACAATAACAGAACAAAATCCTTATTGACTCCCCACTCCTGCCCATGCCGTTCCAATCGTCTTCATATACCACCTCAACTGGTGCTTCACAAGTCATCATGCAGACAGTACCAGTTACCGTTCCTGTGCAACTCAATGTTCCTATTCCAGTTGCGCTTCCAATGATGACATCCAACCACACACCTGCTGTAGTTGCTTACCGTAACCAGCAACAACTCCAGCAACAACCTGTTGTGCAGCTTGTACCCCAACGCCTCAACTCAGCACTACCCTCTACTTCCTGGCGATCCAATCAAAAACGCGGTAAGAAAGGAGGCCTTCTGCCACTTCCTTCAGAAGCCCCACAAAGGAGAATGGTGAATCCAAGAGATGACCACAAAGAAACTGGCAATGCACCAAGACACATGACTGGGCGTGCTTTGGACGATGAACTTGTAGACTATTTCTCCAAAGTAAAGTGCTGCACATCCAAACACCCATCTCTAATTGTTTTTTAAAATAGGATCCGGATAGAGTGCGGCGTCAGCTGGATGAGGACCTTGATGTACTTCAAATTCCACACAGCCCCACCGACTCGCAATTCTCTTGAAAACACACAAACAAAAACAAAAGACGTTTCTTGTACTCTACTGTTTTCCAAAAAATGAAAAGGATAGATACACATAGTCAAAGGTTTATTTAAAATACACTCAGTCCTTGTGAGAGGTGTGGCCTCTTGGGCTTTGTTGTGCTGATTGTTTTGGTTAGTGGCAAACAAGAATGTAATGGGGAAAGGAAATTACCTGCCCTTTGCCGGAACTTTGTCATTTGGGCCCCAGACAATACATCGTTTACAGTATTATCAACCATATTTTCTGGCTGTTTTGAAGTGGTAGCGGCACTACGCTGTGCAAGGCGCTTCTCTTTCTCTTTCTTCAAACGCTCTTCCTTCTCTTTCTTCTCTTGTGCTTGGTGGTTTTCAAGGAATGCTTGCTGCACAAAATTTTGGATGTTACAAGAATAACCAAAACAAAGGTAGTTAGTGTTGAAAGACTGTATACCTCATACGAAGCCAAGAAAGTTTTGAACTGAGAAAAGAATTCCTCTGGAGGAGCTGGTTTGTCGGTGTCTTCTCCCAGGAATACAAGAACCTTATTGTACAACTCCTTTGCCCTTTCGAGGCTAGTGCGAAGCCGCTCCACGGTCTCTTTTGCAGAGTTCATGAAATCCTAAAGTGAACAAACAAGTCAGCCGATAAAAACAAGAATTTGCCCCTCATTAGCATACCGTCAATATTTTAACAAATCCTTCTTCAGCTGGCTCCGTTGCAAGGCCGGCAACAAGACTCTCCACGTCTCGGATGCCTTTTCCAAGAGCGGCAATATCGGCATCAAATGTCTGGCCAGAAACTGCAGTACAGTTCAATTAAATTCGGTGTTTGATCGATAAATGGACCTGAAGACGCATTGATAGTTTCGAAAAGCTCTTGCTTGAGAGTTTGCAAGTCATTTAATGAAGGTGTGTTTGAAACCAGTTGGCACATATAATGCAAAAGGGTCATTTTTCCATCAGCATTTTTTGTGTCTTGAAGCTGAGAATGTAAGGAAATGTTACTTTTGCATCGGTCTACCTTATTCAAGGTGCTCAGCTTGAAAGCAGGGCATGCACCACGAGGGGTACCCGAATTAAGGAAGTTACCCAAGACAAGAATTAAGCATAGCAGTTTCTTAAACTTAGCACTCTCAAGGACTTGGGTACATGCCAGTTCTACTGAACGAAGGGCCTAAGGAGTGATGAGTCTTCTCGGTCAATATCTGGTAGCATACAGGTTCAATGTCAGCTACTTTGATGGGGAAATCCAATTTGAAAGCCATAGTACGCAGTCGTTCTTCAATTTTGGGTATCTTGGTAACCTACAATTCTTTAATGTATGCTAAGATGTGTAGTCTTCCATTCATACATCGACACAAAACTTATCGGCTGGGGTAAGGCTGTCAGGACTGGCTGTTGTTAGGTGGGTCTTCAGATTCTCAATCTGAAGCAAAATTAGGCCAGAATTTTTTGAATGGGCAAGTACATCATCCTTGGAAGGTAAACACTTCAACAGACTTGTAACATGAGTCGGGTCTGTGAAAATTGTGTGATCAAAATTCTTAATTCCAGCAATAATTTGATCTTGATTGCAAGTTTTGAAACCCTTGAGAGATATAGCTAGGAGGAAGGTGAACCAAATAATGGAATATAGAAGTAAGATGTTTAACCAATATTCTGAGCCAACTTGGGTTCCACGATATTGGCTTTCTTAGTGGAAGCCTCTGTTGGGGCCGACGCTGCTGATTTCGGTTTAGCACCGAATTCTTGCTCAATATCAGTAAACGAAAGTTTGACTTGGTCGAAATCCTTGAGTTGAACAAATACCTGCACGCAGTAAGTCTTCAGAAAATCATAAATGCAAATGTTACAGTGTTTTGAAGTGATCTTGGCGGAACTTTTGTCCACTGTATTCCCTTCAAAGGATTGACAGGCTTTGGTAGATTTTTGATTGCAGGAGGCAGTTGTGGCCCCTGAACTTTATAAGAAATAGCACCACCATATTTATTTGAGTGTTTGGGAGGGAGTTTAGATTAAGTGAAGTACGCACCGCAGGTGCCATTGGGGCCCCTCTTCTGGCTCCAGGAGGAGGCGGGGGAGGAGGAGGGCCGCCTCCAGGTGGAGGTGGGGGAGGTGGAGGTCCCTCCCCAGGAGCCTGGGAATCGCCACCTTCTTCTGGAGCAGCTAGTTTGGCTCCACGCCGGCCAGGTGGAGGTGGGGGTGGGGGTGGCGGCGGTGGTGGCCCACCTGGACCACCACCTTCGGGGGCTGGGCTTGCTTCCACCGGTTCTTGAGGGAGAGTTGGTTCTGGGCCTGCCTTTACTACAATGCCACCTCGACGCACGGGGGGCGGTGGAGGGGGCGGTGGTGGAGGAGGCCCACCTGAAGGTGCCTCACTATCTTGCACTGCAGAGGTAGTGGCACTACTGTCAGAGGTAGTGGGTGTTGTACTGGAGTCGGAGTCATTGGTCGGAGGTGCGCTCGTGGGCGTGCTGGTTGAATCTGGAGGAGTTGGGGTTGAGACTGCGGCAGAAACTGGAACACCTTTGTAGAGTTAGATAAAATACATAAAGTTCCTCTGTACCTACTGTGGCCTTTTGTATAATGGGAGGTAAAGAAGTGGAGGGTGGATACATTTTAACCATTTCCTGAAGAAACACATCAAATTGAGAAGCTTGAAGAACAGTTTGCTTGGTTAGGTCAGCTTCAAGTGCAGAAACTGTTGAACAGAGTAGATGCAGTAGAGCGACAGGATCACTACTTTCAGCGTTGGGGCTACTGGAAGTAGCGGAGGCTGACTGTTGTGTTGAATGGGAAACATGTGAGGAGGATGCAACCGGCGAAGTTGGTACTGATATCGCTGACTGAAGTGTTGTTAATTGGCCCTGCAACGCGTGTGCCAATGCGAGAGACTCCTGTAGTCGATTCTGTGGGGCAACAAGAGTAACAGCTGTAATGTTGGCTTTTCGGGGATTAAGATAATCAAGATAGAAAAGGAAAAAAAAACCTGCTCTGTAATCAACTTCTTTTGCAAGAGTCTGTGATTGAGTAATTTCCCTTATTGCATGTTCACACATGAACAATTTGTAAATGCTGTCAATAAAAGGTGAAACTACCACAATAACGAAAGAGGTTGCATACTTGGAATCTTTGGCCAATGTCAAAAGGTACATGTTTACAAGAATTTCGAGTAATGATTTATCCATTCTGAACCCATGCATATTTTTGGATAGTGCCTCGAAAACCGCCTGCTTATCACTAGGACGAATTTAAAAAAAAAAAACAAAGAAAAAAAGCTGGAAGTACGTTAAGTCCACACTTGGGTCCACACCCCAAAATAGAGCTGACAATCTCTGATGAAGAATTTGGTCATCAAGCTCATTACACTCATTAAAAGCATCCACTTGCGTAAGGAATTTGGAACAATCTTCTCGAAATGGAGTGACCTTGGCCTTCTGGCTGGAAGCCTAGAAAAGTCAAAATTCTTTTGTAGTCAAGTATCGCCGTACAGAAATTGCTGCCTGCAATCCTACAGAAATGAATTCACGTCTAAGAGACACGCGATTGTCAACATCATGCGTTTCCATTATAATCTCATTAATAAAAGCTAGGTATTTCGCTTTCATTTCGAAATCATCTGCTCGGGCCATGGAGTTCACTAGATGCTGGAAGCGAAGCTTTTCATGCAAGAAGTCTCTTAAAGCAGTCATAGCCATCAACACAAACCTATTTTTCCAAGTCAAAAATAAAAAGCAATAATAGTATTGGTTGCGGACTTCAATCCATTGCCATCTTCAACTGCACAAATGCTGATAAGTATCTTTAGGACCTCCTCCACCTGTGGCTGAAGATGTGGCGCAGCCAAACAGAAAGTAATTGCTGTCACAGCTTCTTGGCTATTGAGTAAGGCGTTCATTCCATGCTTGTTGTTCATCAAAGCACGCAATGATAAAACTGTCCACTTATCACATTCTGCTTGTTCAGGAGAGACTCTATCAGAAAGGAGAGTTTTAGTAACTAGAGCTACTGAGAAAAGGGATGAATACGGTTTCATTGAGGAGAGTGACGCTATAAGCCTGTTAACAAGTAGTGGTAATCCTTTCTTTTCAATGAATCTGTCCTCACAATCACTAATAGAAAAAAAGAAATTGTTTTGGCATACTCTGCAATCCATTCCAAAGGTTTGCCTTTGAGCTGGATTGCCAAGTGTTGCAATACATCAGGGGATGGCTCAGAAGCAAGTTTTATAGTAAAACTAGAAACAGAGTCTCCAGTGTTCTGATGGTTTTTTTTTTTTTTCTCTTAGAGTGAAACAAACCACAAATGAGGAAGGATATCACTTTGAGGTACTCTGCTTTTCCTAGAGCTTGACTTGCCATTTGCCATTTCATCTGTAGTGGCAAAATATTTACGTCCATTGTCTTTGGAAGGAGGCCAAGCTGCACAACGTACTTGTCAAAGAGACTCTCAACTTCCTCCTTTGAAGGCATCAATTCCCTGCCAGAGCTCGACGCCGAGACCGAAATCGGCGGCGGAATAGACGGCCGCCGGCCCATCGAAGTCGCGTCGGGGCCCGGAGTTCCAGGCGCGGGAGTGGAAGGTGCCATTGTTGTAGTAGATTCAGGCCCCGGAGTCCCAGGATCATTCGAGGAGCCTCCTCGGGACCACCAGTGCTTCTTCTTCACGGCGTTTTTTGTGTCGGGCGTGCAGGGCACGGTTGTTGTTGTTGCTGTTGTAGAACTAGTGGCAGATCCTGACTTGGTTGGTTCCACGAGTGTCGGCGAAGTAGAAGGAACGGGCTGTTTAGTCAGTGTTATATCTACTGAGGCTGGGTCGCCGTGGTCCCCGCCGGAATTCGAGCTGCTTGTTCTGGAATGGTCGGAGCCGGAAGGGGAACTTTCGCTGGAATTTCCGGGAGTGCTCGGGGTGCTACTTGTGGTTGAAGTTGGCGGCGTAGAAGTGGAAGTTGTGGTGGTCGTTGTCGGCGAAGAGACGGCGGGCTGGGAATCTGGTTGGGACTGGGCGGATCTGGTAAGAACGCTGGTAGAGGCTCGTTTCGTTGTTCGGAGGAATCTCTTCTCTGATTTGTCGGGTTTCTCCGTGGGCGAAGCGACGACGGGTGACTCTGGGACCTGGCTCGCTTCTGGGTTTTGGAACAACACGGGGGTTAGGCGACACAACGAGCAACAACGCACGGGAAAACTAGGATTATGGGAGGGCGACGTGTGTGTCGTACTTTTGTCCTTGTCCTTGTCCTTGGTCTTGCTCATGGTTGGTTGTGACTCTAGACAAAACTGAAACAGTTGAAAACAAAGAAAGAAGTGGATGTCAATTCCGAGAAGCCGTTTCGTCTCAGAGTCCAGGGCTACCAGAGTGCAGTCTTCGAGATTGCCTTCCCAACGATGCCACACTGTGTAATTGGTGCTTTTTCTCTGGCATCCTGAGACCCCTCAGGCTGTCTTTTCGTTCTTGGCCAGGCTTTTTTCGTATCGAAAGTTGTTACCAGAAACAGAAAGAAAGGAACAAAAAAAAATGGCTGGGGTTGTCCAGCTTGGTGAAGACTTCACTCGTGAGTTTTTTTTTTTTAGTTTAGTCTCAATACTCCGTATTTGCTGACAATGTGTCAAACAGCACAATTGTATCGAGTTCTCTTTGAGTACGCATCAGATGGTTTGCAAACCATTTTCATTTAAGGGACTCTATGTAACTATCTTTTTCAAGGCCCGAACGTGCTTCATATAAAGCCGGACGACCTCATTATTCTCCACTGCAAAGGTGCTTTTTTTTTAGCTTTTACCTTTTTTTCCCTCTGTGATTCAATAAAAACAAGTTGATGATGAGTGGTGGCAAGGAGACCTCAATGGAAAGGTGCAATTCTTCTGGTTTTCTTTTTGTAACCTTGAAGAAACGTAACAGGTAGGATTTTTCCCTGCGGCCTTTGTGGAGGCACTGGAAGCAAGACCAGCCAATGTTCTTTTTTCTTTTACAGAACCTGGTATACTCTCTGTTTTCACCCTCAATGGTGAAAAACCCAAAAGGTGATGGAAGACTTCTTCTTGAAGAAGGAACCGTAGTCAACGTACTGGACTGGTCATCTCCTGACTGGTGGTTGGTTAGCCACAAAAAGTCTGTTGGCTTCTTCCCTAAGAACTATTTACAATTTATTGATGGTTTGTTGGCTCTGAAGTGATTTTTTTTTTAAATCCCAATTTCAGGTTCAGAGGGAGTCCCAGGTTAGTTACTACCTGAATATTTCTTCTCTCTTTTTTTGTTGTTATTGCTTTTTTCCTTTCATAGTTTTTATGTGAAATAATCTCATGATGTAAAGGCACACCACCAGCTGACTCCTCAAATTATCCTGACAATGCCGTTGATTCAGCCACTCCACCTCCACCGCTCCCAGGAACCAAGGATGAAACTCTCCCTCCTTTGCCACCACCAGACCAACTTCCACTTGATCTCATCCCCCCACCAGCTGCTGAAATACCAGTAAAAGTTGCACCAACCCCACCAGTGACAAGCTTAGCACCGCCTCCATCCAGCACAAATGCAACACCTTCCACACTTATGGAACCTGAGCACTGTGCAACACCGATTCAACCGCCCGCTCCTACTTCAATTGATCCACCTCCCCCAGTCGATGACATTGCTGCCCCGTCTATTCCCCCTCCCCAATCTCCACTGATGCCACCGAGCGAGCCACAGCGAATTGGCGCAACAACACAGAGGACCAGTGCACAATCCCTTCTTACAACACCTATGCCTACTGCAGAGCAACCACAACGCATTGCAGCATCCACGCAAAGACCAAGTGCAGGTAATTTGCTGCCTCCAACTACCCAAGGTACACCTTCTGCAGGGGTATCCCCTTCTATTATAATGTCCACTGTTGCAGCCGCAATACTAGCCACTGCCACTACACCCCTTGACACACAGTCATCTGATCCGGCTTGGAAAGCACTGATGACGCAATTTATCAAAGCAACCACCACCCAAATTCAAGATATTGATACGGAGGTTGCGTTTACTTAGTTAACACAAAGGTGACACTGTAAATAGGCAAAAGCGGCGAGGACTGCAGAGATTAGCTGGCGCACAAAATATAATTCAGTTCTTGAAACAACCAAATCAGCAAATCTGCCAAAGAAACCCAAAAAGGGGAAAGAGAAATCTATTGACTGGCATGTGCATTTTCAGGAAGTTGAGAAGTATTTTGTTTTGTACGATTTTCCCCACTAAGCACTCTCAGGACTTTCCGAGAACGCGACACAGCCCAAAAGAATCGTATTGACACCCTCAATGCAAGTCTTCAAAAGGGTTTCTCTTTCAACTCATTTTTCTCCTCTAATTACTCTAGCCAATTTGGACCTTCAGCAGCAATATGAAAAAATTATGCAATTGGAACGCACTCACGAACAGGAACGCCTAAATTCTACTCGAAAATCCGATATACCGGTCAAGGTATTACTCACCAAGAAAACCAAGCCAACCACATAGTAGGAGAAAGAAATACTTGAACAGTGTGCCACTAAAGCAAAAGAGGTATCAAGTCTCTTGACAGAAAATCCAACTTTATCTCGCTTGCAAACACTTCAAGGTTCCAACCTCAAAATGACGCATTTGATTTGTCTAATGACTGTTCCACAGATAAACTGTCCCTCCTTGCCCAACACAATCAACAGGCCCTACAACAACTCCGGGCCAACTCTAAAAACCTCGTCACTCTATGTGGATATTCGAAGGAACGAGAATCACAGTTGCGTGAAAAGATAGAGCAAGAGAAGGCCAAATTGACAGGTGTCCATTGACGAGGCACCATTCTTCCCTATCAAACCCCTGTGTAACACTTTAAATAATACACCCCAAAACCATCACCCCAAAAGAAAAATTCGAACGAACTTTTTGTTTTTTCGGCCTATTTAAAAACCCGGCGCTCTTTCGCAAGAAGATTTTTTCAAGAAATTTAATTTAACCCAGTAGAAGAAAGAGCAGATCGCAGTGGTTAAACAAAGATGAAGGTGTTGGGGTTCATCTTCGTTGTGGCTTGCCTTTGGTTGTGTGCGGAATCACGACAACTCTTTGGTCGCAGCAGATCTACAAATGGACCTCTGGTTGTGAGAATGGAACCACACGAGTGTCCATTTATGACAAGGGACCAGAACTTGGCATGGTATTTTTTCCTTTGAGGTTTGTGCTTGCGTTCCTCACTTTCTGTTCCTTAGGTTCCTTCAGGGTCACTTCACTGATATTACTGTTAGAGACTTGGAAGTGGTTAGCAGGATGCCAAAAATATATGGTGACAGGTCCCAAGAAATAGTCATTTTCAGACAGACATTCCATGGCATTCCTGTGGAAGGCATTAACTACATTAATTTTTTTCTATGTCTCTGTTAACCATTGACAGGGGCCGGAATGAAAGCTGTTTTCGACTCGGACAACAAAATTGTTCAAGTTTCGTGCAAGATGGTCGACGGGTTTGTATCCTTACTCAAGAAGAAGAGAAATTGATGTAAACTCTAGAATTACTTTGAAGCACATCCCAACACTGAGTGAGGAAAGTGCCATAAGCAGAGCACTGTACGATGCTTCTCTTATGACCAAATCTACACCCCTCCGACAAATTACCTTCCCAACAGGTATTTTGGAGACTTCTCTCCTTTAGTTAATTTTTTTTTTTAGACATGAAAATGGAAAAGATCTCCTTGGCGGTTTATCGAACTGGAATGACATCAGATTACATTGGCGAAAACCACTTGATCTACAAAGTCCAGCTTCGCTCAGAAGCCTCCAAGTTCTTTAAATAGTACAAGTCCTTACAAATCATACTCTTTCTGACTTTTCACCCCCTAGCAATTTCTTAGTGGATGCACATACAGGAAATGTTCTAGGTGTGAGAGATGTTATGCGAGGCTCAATGTACAGGTAACCTACTATCTGTAACTTTTATTACCTATTCCTTATATTTTAACAGGGAAGTGCGTTACTACCCTTCTACCACCCCATACTGGGTCGAGGGTGACTCTATGCCAGTTGACGATTTCGAAGCAACTTCCTTCCTGAATGCTGCTGGGTCTTACTACACAACTCTGTGGAACATGTACCACTGGGCTAGCTTTGACAACCAAGGCATGTTATTTTTTTCTCCTCTTTTCTCTGATTTCCGCAAAGATTCCGCGCTTATTGGCAACGTCTACATGGTTGACTTCATTTGCCCCAATGCATACTTTTCACCAGAAGATAATATGACCTGGTTTTGCACTGGATTGTCTCGCTTTGATAGTAACTCGCCTTCCAACCAACAAGACTCCCCTTACATTTTTAGTTGCTACTCACGAACTCGGACACGCTCTTACATCGTGCCTCGACAACGGCGTTTATGAATATATGTCTGGTGCTCTGCAAGAAGCTTTCTCTGATACTATTGCAGAAACCTTTTCTCAATTCTGGAACGGGAGTGGTAAGTGTACAGTTCTTTTCCCTATTCCCTAACTTGTTTTCCACAGGATACTACGAGCCACGCAGCCTTGATCGAAAGTGCTTGGATACCACTACAGCCACAGAAAAGAGATGGATCTGCGGCGATGATTGCGAAATGTTTGATGATGGTAGTAGCGTACCCAGCGCCGTTTCACTAAGCCAAGTACAGGGTTGCGTGATCTGTACAATCCCACTTGCTACGACAACCCTGAGCTTATTTCTGAATTGATATGCTATCCCTACGACATGAATGGTGTTCACGATAACTGTGGTAAGTTTTGAGTTGTGATCCCGAGTGCTCATGTCGTTTTGAGGTCCTCCTAGTGCTTTGTTTTCTATACTGGCCGATGGTGGATATTTCCATGGTCCTCTGTTCAACGGAATTGGACTTCTAAAAGTAGTTTTTCAACGGGCTATATTGTTGTGACGGTTCACTAGGCATGGCATATTTTCTTCCAAGCAAAATACGAGTATCAGACATCCTCTGAAACTTTCTCTGAATACGCAACACATCTTAAAATGGCTTGCCAAGACTTACTGTTCGATGATGCCTATCTTGTTGACCAATTTGGTCAAAATACTACCCAACATGTTGAGCAGGATGACTGCGTTGTTCTCGGTATTTACGACTTGGTGTCATCTCTGTACTCTAACTCTACCAAGAAAGCTTGCTGGGTGCAATTGGCATGACTGATGAGCCTTGTAAATACCCTACCGAGCTTTAGTTTTGTTAATTTCCTCGTAGGTTCCCAATATACTTTGTGGGGTGCCTATCCTTCCTACATTCCAACGAGTGGAGGCACGACTGCAATTTACACCTCAGGATGTGAAGGTTGCACGACTTATATGAAGGTTGTATTGCCAGGAGTATTTTCTCTTCCTTACTGGACAACTTCTTTCAGATCGATGGTGCTGTTTACTCCCAAACAACTCACCCCTTTACCTATTACGGAACAACATCTGGTTGGAACCAATATGCCGGGATCGAACTTCCAGCCTTCCAAGGCACCGAAAGAACCGTTAATTATGCCATTGCAAGCGACCCGAATTTCGTTACTACCCCAGTTCAGGACGCTGACTGGTCTCTTCCAATGAACATCCTCTTCTATGGTGAGACATAACAGCATTTTACTCCTTTAACCCCAAACTCTTCAGACCAACCCAAGTTGGACTACCTTCAGCCCGGCTATGGGTCCATAACTGGTGGTTACATGGTTTCAGTCAAGGGTGAGGGTTTCCAGGCCTTCAAGGGACCATGCAGCCCAATCAGTGGTTTTGACTATGATTGCCTTGCTTGTATGATTTCAACCCTTTAATCCTATCCTGTATTCACGAAAATAAGGTGTCTGGTGGAACTCCGAGACAGAGGGCAAACTAGCCGGATTTGGCTACTTTATTTCAGAAACGGAAGTCCAGTGCGAAGCACCCGCAGTTGCTGAACCGGGTACATGGAATATGACCGTCACTCTCAATCTTCATTCCTTGGCACCATCAAACCTTCACTTCATCTTCCAGTAAGAAACACAAAACGCAAAGAAACTCAAAGTGTATGCCAACCAAATAGTGTCATAAAAGACACTGCAAATAGGATTTATTACGTGCTTTTCCTTTTCTTTTTTTTTTTTGTTTGGCAGTGGCATGAGAGTTGTGTTTTACCTTAGTGTGTTCAACTGGGAGAGAGTGGATATTCCCATAAGGAGTTCAGAACCTCGCAACTTCATCAACGCTCTGATCTTCCATTATGGTGGGTGTGGTCCCAGTTGTGCGGATGTGTATCTTGGTTGAGGATGTAGAGAGTGACTGCTGGAGTGGGATGAGAGGTGGTGGGGGTAGTGTGGAGTCTAGTGTGTCTGGAATCATTGATGCTGGTTTAACAACGAACCCGTACTCGGTGTTTTTTCTCCCAAATTGAAGAAATTGTTTCACTTGTGACAGTGCTGGGACGTCTTGCTTGAAAACTGGCTGTGGTGTCCCAACTCCCCATATCTTTTTTTTTTGTTTTTTTTTGTTTTGTTTTGTTTTGTTTTCCTGTCGTGAGAACAAATCCAAATGCGGAAAATGAGAAGTGCATACATGTTTGTAAAGTTTAAGTAGATATGACCGCAGCAGGTAATCGGGGCAATTGCACATCATTTCCCACATAGTGTTTACCAGTGTCTGGTTGGCTATACTCTTCGTTGCGAAGGGTTTAAACTGGTCCCGGGGGATGCTTATGAGGTACTCCACCAGTAATAGTTGCACCTTTGCAGATGTGTCACTTTGAATGGCTAAGAGAAGTTTCCCAAATTGATCTTGCAAAGCGAGTTGTGCAATGCACTGGAGAGCTTTGGCCCGAATACTGGGGGATCTGTGAATAGACCACTTAGTAAATGACTTGAGACTGATTTCAATTTATTTAAATTTAGGATTCCTTGGCGAATCTTACTGATATCTTGCATAGTCCCAGAAGAAATTCAAGTCCGGGGGGCTCTGCCCCTCTGCCTGAAGAGACGACAAAGCACCCAAGCATGCACATGTAACTACATTTTCCTTTGATGGCAATATTCTATCAATCTCCAGAAACCTCCTTGCTTGTTTTTCAATGCTCCGAGTCTCTCCTCTACCATGTATTTTCAGTGATGCTAGAGAGTTGAGTACACTGGCAATAAATTCCGAATCGGAGTACTCATTGTGAGAATTGTCATTTGCTTTCAGAAGTAGCAGCAAGAACTTGAAGGCTGGATTGTAAACAGTCCCATCGGGATTACATAGCAATCCCAGTGCGGGCGGTATAGACTTCTTTACCAGGTACAAAGAAAAATTGCGGAAGTCGTGAGGGGCAGGCCAGCCTTCATTTTTAAGGGCAGTCTGTTGTGGGCTTGGATCCGCGCTTGCACTTGTAGAATTTTGGTTTGCACTGTGCGGGCTGTGATGGTGAAAAAACCTGCTACAATAGAACGAAGTGAGGACCTCGAAAGCGTGTTGGGTTAGGTCATGTGGTGCTGCGGCTGACGGTACTGCAGAGGTAGCAGTGGTAGTTTTGGAAATTGCCCAAGCAGCTTCCGCTCTTACAGCCCAAAAAGCTTTATCATCTGAAAGTAAATTGGCCAGAGCACTAATAGCAGTGCGTGTAGGCATCTCTGCAAGGGCTTTGGCTGCCTCTGATTGAGCACGCACATCTTTGTCTGTCTCTAGCTGTGCTATCCACATCACTTCACTTTGTTTGAACAGTATCTTTCTGATCATGTCGTACTCGGGGTCAATTCTGACCCAAAGGAGAGGACTTTCTTTAAGAGGTGGTTGTTGGGGTGCTCGGGCTTTTCGGAATCGAGCATGACATTCCAAGTCGGTCATGTTGATTTCTCCATCAAAGCCGACAGTGTGGTTGTATGTCCCACCATCTGCCTCATGCATGCACACAACAATGTTCCCAGAGATTTTTTCATCTGGATGTCGACCCTTCATGTCAAGTTTCAGAACGAATTTCGTATGCTTCTTCTTTTTGTCATATTGGAATCCACACAAAAATGGAGGGTAGCCGCGACCATATAACCAGCGCTCCACTGGTGCTTTTAAATCTTGTCCAGTATGAGATGAAAGTGTGTTCAGAAACCATCGATGAGAGAGTACTTTCTTTGGAGGAGCCATAACAACATTAGTTTGTTGCGTGGGTGGCTGTTGAGGGGATACACTTGGCGGTTGTTTGTGTGACGATTTGGACTTAGCTGGTCGAGGTTTAAGGATAGACCGCAGAAATTTTTGCATTGAGGCGCCTCCTGTCCCGCACTTTTTGTCGAGAACGTCAATAACGAGGGCAGATTTAAAAGTAAAGCGCTTGGATGCCTGTAATTCACAGGGATGGACGTAATCGTGGATAGTAACGGAAAGGGGTGTGCACCATTCTTTTTCCACAACATAATCATTTCTCTAGTAAATTGGTCACAAATGCAAGAAGGTTAAGGTCATGATATAACCTTCATTGTGATGTACCGTCCATAAACAAGCCCCAACAGGGAAGTCAGGAAGTGGCTTGCAAGAAATTCCGAAATGCCAAGAAGGAGCCACAAATCACGGGTTTGCTTAAAACTTATGAAGGACCCAAACCACTGCTGTGCTAAAGCTAAACTGAGGGCCTCTCTGCTGGATGTACCCTATATTGCTTCTTCACCAAAAATGTTTCTGAGGTATTGCACACCTCATGCAAGTAATCAGGTGATAGCAGTAAACTAGAGTCGAAAATGGAAAGACCCGCAAATATTGACATCAAATCAGGGGCATCGCGGACAAAAACTTCCGTATAAAATGGGTAGGGGAAAGACCAATCCAAGAATTGTTCGTAGAACCTTTGTATTGCATCAGAAATTGTAAATTACAACAAATAGAACTTGAATGCTTTGCCAATGAATGATGTCGTAGGCTCTATACAATGGAGCATGCCAGCAGGAACAAGATGCGCACAAGACGGAACATTTGGGTCCTGCATACCTTCAAAGTAACCAGCAGCTAAGCCTATGTGACGTGGAAGAGTTTGAATATCAAGAGAATAGTGGAAAGTGCGAAGTCTTGAATAGAAATATTAGTAACAAGTTACAACATAGAACACTTACTTTGGACCAGGGGAACTAATCTTTGTCAACTTTCCTGGGGCCACCACTAACATGTCTTCAGGTACTGTAACGGCAAAAACCCAAATCGGTCTGTCGTTACTGTTATCTATACATGGCATCCAACAAGGGGAATTGCCCAATCCTGCACATATGTACATGTACTGTGCACTATCGCTGCTTTCTGATTGCGTTCTGGCAGCCGTAGCTTGGGATGAAGTGGATGTGTGCGTGCTGTGGCTGGGTGAGTGCCCAACCCATCTGACCACACTGTTCCCCGATAAATTAACTCGGTAGGTCAGTTTGATGTTAGATAGACCCACTGATGACGATGATGAAGAAGTGTTTGTTGATGTTGTTGATGATGATGATGAAGTTGTCGTGGAGTTGGTGGTTGGGGGTGGAGAGCCGCAAGACGAAGGCGAGAACGGCGAGAACGAAGGCGAAGGGGAGGCCATCTGCGCCTCTAGCGCCGGCGAGAAGGCCGACGGCGGCCGGATTATGGGAGGCACGCCCGTGCCGTTGCACAAACCAGGAGACTGTGCCCTGCTTCCAGATATTCCCCCAGCGCCGCCGTTGGTCGCTGCCGAGCTCGAGCTCGCGCTGGCGCCGTTGCCGCTGCTGCTGCTGCCGCCATGCGGCTTGTAGGGCTGCGAGTTTGGGGGCCACAGAACCACGAGGTCGCCGGAGCTCGCGCTGGCCTCCTGCGTCGCGCGGTAGTGCGCCACGAAGGTGGCGTAGTCGCGGGCCAGGGGCGGCGGCGCGGGGTTGGCCGGGGCGCGGCGCTCGACCTTGGCCGCGACGCCGTTGACCTCGGCGGCGAGGACCGCGCAGCCGGGCCTACAGTGCAGCACGACGCCGTCGCGCCTCAGCTCCGGCTCGCTGCGCACGACGATGGTCAGGTCCGCGACGCCCGTGATGGTGCGCGACGCAAAGTCGAGCGACAGGGTCAGGCCCTGGCGGTACACGCGGAACGGAAACTTGGTGTTCTTCTTGTGAGCGGACAAGGCCGACGGCTGCGACATGGCACCACGCGTGCGGCCGCCAGGAGAAAAAAAAAAAGAAAAATGAAAAGAGACGACGATCAAACGACAAAAGATCAGGCCAGATCCTCACTTCATTTCGTTGGGCGTGAACGGCGAAGCGAGGGGCGACGTTTTACTGGGCAGATCTGCCTAAGTTGTAAACGCTTTGGCACCAATGCCCTGGCAGCGGTTTTTTCGGTATTCCCGTGTCATTTTTCTTTTTTATTCACGTTGTGTAACCGGTGGGTTAGCTGTGCGTAGTGTCGCGTGGAGATGCAACATGGTGGTTGTTCGGGTGGCCCTAACAGTGGTCACATGACACTCTCTGTTGAGTACGCTCGAGAAGTGTGTTTTTTTTCTCCCGCATTCGCGTTGTGTTTGCTGTTACCTAACTTTTTTTTGGTTGAATTTTAATAAGTTATTGGAGCAAAATAAGTTGTTGATATTGGCCGTATACGAAAACCAGAACCTCGGCAAGTATGACCAGTGCGCCAAGTATGTGCCAAGTTATAAAGCGTATATTCCCTAACAACTGCTTCTAGGTATATGCAGAAAGTTCAGCAGAACTTGTTGTTATTAACTTCTGCCGTAGATTGTGGGCTTATCAGTGTCAACACATCACAAAGCTAAATGCACATGCGTTCTGCCCCACTCGGCAGTTGAGACCGCCCTTTCGCAAATAAACTCTGTTCCGGATCATGCTTTTGCTTTTGTTCATTGGACTTCTTTGTTCTGTCAGAGCTGGCCTTCTCCTTTCTGCATTATTGTACCGTTTCTAAAATGCACCACTTCTTGTAACTACTTCTAAAAAAAAAACTGCCACAAAAATAAAACCAAGGCTTTTTTTATTTATCACTTTCATGAACAAATGACCCTTGATAACTTGTGAACGCGGTTTAGAAGTGCATCACCTGTCTTGATTGTAGACTGGTACATGGCATTTCTCGAGTCGGGTCTGTTGGTCTCCACTATCCCAGCAACTTTATCTATCACACAGTTGAGCCTGCCGAGTGAAATGAACCGTGAGAGCTCGCGGTCCAAGAAATCAGGTGACACTCCAAATGCAAGAGCCATTGAGGAGAGCTGCACACTACGGTAGGATTCTAGCATCTGTGAGTAGGCCCGGACACGCATTTCGCGGCAGAAGTATAGCGAATGTGCAGAGAGTAGCCAGTCGGTACGCATGGTGTTAATTGTGCTCAGGAGTGCAACAAGGAACTGAGAGTAGTCACTGTTGTACAGGGAGGTAGTGAGTTGTCTTAGGTGCGGCAGCTGATCAATAACGGAAAGAATCTCAGGGGAGTCAATGAGTTTCTCTATAAACTGGACGCGGGGGAGGGTAGCAACAGCTGTAATTACTGTGTACTTTACTAGAGTGACGTAGTCAAACAACTCATAGGCGCTGAAGGTGCTAATTGTATCCAAGAACTGATTTGCAGCTTCGGTGAAGTCTCGGTGAATTAAGGCCTGAATACCCTTGTAGCACTTCAACCTGTTCTTCCTATCCCAATCACCTCCTACAATCACGCAATTAGGAATTTTGTAAAAATTACATATATTTCTGCTTGTAAAAAAGGGGAAAAGAAAAAAAAAAAAAGTGCAAGAAAAGAATAGGGAAGGAACCTTGCTCCAACAGGGCACCGGCTTTATCTATATTGCGCACGACAAGGTCGTTGTCGCCGTGGAAGAATCCCAGCCTTATCTGCGTGAAAACTATGTCGAGCTTGTGGCCCAGGGCGACGCTCTTTTCCATCGCCTTGGCAAACGCGGCCACGGCCTTGTCCTTCTCCCCGATGCGCGAAAAGAAGTTGGCGCGGGCCAGCAGCGCCTCGCGTATCTCGCTCTCGCCGAGGTTCTCCTCCGCGTCCTTGATCTTCGCGTCGAGCTCGCGCAGGGCGTCGTCGTTCTGGGCCCGCATGCGCTGCGCGAGGGCGTCGTCGCGCTCCCAGCCGAACTGGGCGCACACCGCGTCGTAGAGGAGAGCCTGCCGGTCCTTGGTGATCGCGCCGAGGAGGGCCGACTTGGCCGCCGAGCGCTCCGCGTCGCTGCACACCGAGGGGCCTTGTGACAACAGAAAGCGCAGCTGCAACAGGTTGAGATCAGGTAGCTTCTCCACCGCCGCTCCTTCTTCCACCATCATTTTTTCGATTTTTTTTCCCTTTTTGAACGAAATGAAAACTGGATTTTTTTTTTTCTTCTTTTGTGGGAAACTGAAGGGAGACAGAGAGGGAAGAGCGCACAACGCAGGAAAGGTGTAAGCGGAAGGAATAAGAGGAAGAAAGTGGTATCCCGATGGTTACGTGAAGATGAGTGAAACCCGGAAAGTTATGGGTAGCATGGAAGATAGCCATTAGATGGGGCTTTCAGTGACATCATATCATTTGGGTCTTTGTGCCAGTGGTTTACCAGCAACCGCGAATCGGCGCCGGAGCCAAATGGTGCGCACAGATGGTTGATCTCGGTGATTGGCACGCCAATGCTCCTCATGGTGTAGCCAACGGCGACATCCTCCCATCTGAAAAAATCTGCCATGGTGAAGTTGTATTGAGCAGCCACCCTCTCAGGGTGAGCAAAATTCACCGCGGCATCCCGCATTGCTGCGTAACTGAATATCTCCGCAGCTCCCACAACCATAGGGTCGCCCGGACGCTGCCAGCCAATGTACCAGTGTTTGGTTTCCGGATTGGGGTAACTTTTGAGGGTATCCCTGAGCACTCTGGCATTGATGAATGAATCGGTGTCGGTCTTGATGAACCACGATTTGTGGGGGTGCCTCTGCGTGAATGTTGAAAATGAGTGGAACAGCTTGTGAGTTTGGTTGTGCTCTCGGTTTGACTCAAAGCCATACCACATCACTTCCAGTACTTTATCATATTTATTGTGGTACCTCAGCACCGGCTCTAAGGTCTCACTTGCTGCGCCGTACTCGCAAAGTTCCATGGACGCCCCGGCTGCTAAAATGTCATTTCCCCAGGCGTACATCATGGCATCGTACAAAAGGCGACTTCGATTATCATCCTTGTACGTGATTAGGAATACGACGTTGCTCAGCGCACAAGGGGGCTGAACACTCGAAGACTGAGATGAACTTGAAGACTCGCTCCAACTGCTTGTTGAACTACTTTGTGAGCTACTTGGTGACTTCAACTTACTTCGTGTTGCAAAGAGTACACTGTTGTCTTCAGGGAGTGTGAGCGTGGAAGGTGTTTCATAGACCTGTTCTATGTCAAAGAGCGAGAAACCTGGCACATGCGGGCAACTACCTGGTACACCGCGATTGAAACTACCATGATAAACAAAATGAAGCCAACAATAAACACAGTGCGCCTCATCCAATGAAGAGACTAGGCTTTGTACAAATTAACGCTCCGAGAGGTTGATAATCAACGGTTCTTGTAATAATCAAAATAATCAACAATTTTCGTTATCGTCTGGTGTTTTTTTTATTACTCTTGTGGCGAGGGGTCGGCACTCACCACAACGCCTTTTTTCCCTTATAAGTTGGGGAGCATCATTTTGGATCCTCCCATACACCTAACTGGGTCGTCAAACCCAGTCATGGAAGGCAACCAGATGGTCAGTGAACCAGCATGCTTGTATTTGCGGCCGGGGAGGGTGCAAATTCTTTGGGGCTCAAACTAACCTTTCGTGAATCTCTTGCCATTCTAATCCCGCGATCTAAAGTCTATCCCACCGAGAACACCACAGCAGTTTTCAAAACAAAACCTAAACCAGTTTTCAAAATTTGTCGTGGCCTGTCGTATGGGATTGTGGGCACGGTTTGGGGTTGTGCTGGGTCTCGTGGCCCTGTCTGCGATGTTCTTCGGAATTGTGTATCAGCTCCTGGTACATTGTCCCGTCTGAGCGAACATTGAATTTGTACGCGTTGCAGTGCCGAGCTTAACCACCGATTGTGGGATGGGAAGGAACGGACTAACTTTGTTATTGGTTGCACGTTGGCAGGGCTTCAGGGGCGAAATAGATACACTGCGGGGACAACTTGTCAATGATGCTGCGGTATCTACTTTGCAAATGAGAATGTCACAGCTGGAGGCCTCAATCGTTGTTGTTACTGGTATATTTTAATTAACCTCCTTGCAATTCCTGTTTTTATCTCTCTATTTTCTTTGTCAAATTGATGTTCTCCAAGGGATAGCTGATAAGGTGAAGCCGGTTGTTCAGACTCAATCACAACAAACACAGCCACAAACTTTACCAACACCACCGACTACAACTCCTCAGGAGTGCAGCCCAGATACCCTCCCTTACATCGCACCACATCCTGCTTCATTGAACATCAATTGGATGTGTGAGGACCAAAACACACAGACTCCAACTGTGTATTTTGCGATTAGTCATCGTAATAGACCTCACCAACTGTTACGACTCTTGGTAAGCATTTCCCAAATAACGACTGAGGCCAGAATTTGCAAGATTGGTGTTGTTGTTGCTGACGTCAAAAATGTACCTGCAGTTACCCTCCTGAATGACCTTCACCATCTTTTAGATTCCAGAAGATGGCAGTGCCGTCAACAGATCAGACATCATGAACTTAATAGCACAGTGGAGTGCTCTCCTCGGTATTGAAGTGGGATATGTTCCGGTTAATATAACCGGGTCTGGCTTTTTAAGGGTGATACTTGTTCACCATGCCCTCTGTACTTGCATTGAACTTGTCTATTGTAATTCACTTCGTCTCTAGGCGTCGGTCAATTACACCTTGGACGTGCTTTTTTGACAGTCCGAAAGGGAAGGGTGAAGCAGGAAAAGTGGAGATACAGGAGTTAGCCCTGGGGAAGTTTTATTCTGAAGGCAGAGGTAGATTGGGTTTGGATAGTGCCAATCACTTTGTAAGGTGCTGGGGTGTTGCTGGTTGTTTTACTTGTGGAGTAAGAAGCCCAAATACAAACATATATTACTCGCTGCCACCGACTACAGGAACCACGCAGCCTGGGGAAACAAAATTTTTGGTGGCACCTCGTTCTTTGAAACAGATGATGGATGATTGTTGAATAACTATAATAGGTAAACCAGAAGGTCACCAATCAGAAACATTGTCCTGATTTTAATAAAATAATCAACAGACCGGAACACTGTCGTTTTCGTGTCATCGCCCAGTCAAGCGGGTCTGGTGTTTTTTTTCTTCAGCCATTTTGGGTACAAACACACGAAGGAATCTCTTCCAAACAAAAACATCACAAGGTCCTCTTCGCAGTGGCCAGCAAGCTCCATTTGGGAGGAGAAGCGACAGAGGTGATGGGCGATCTCAACGAGGTTGTGGTTGTGGCAGAGGAAAAGAAACGAAAAAAATACACCGAAGCTTGTGGGCATCCCGTGTTCTCGTTTGTGCCCTCTGAGATGTGGACTGTGAGCTCTGCACTCTTTGAAAGTCTCCCAAGGCACAAAGAAGGTACACACACCTTCACACAACAACAACCATCTTTGGCTTATTCTGTTGGTGAGTTCTCACTTTTTTTGTTGTGTTGGTGCCTGTGTTTATGTTGTGTTGTCGTCTTCTTGCTGCAGGGGAAGGAGAGAAGTTAGTGTCAGCGAGCGACGTTGAACAACAGTGGAAAAACCTCCACAACGCAACACCGGACGAAATCGACATCGTCATCAGCATGATTCAGCAGGAGCAGAATGGAACGGTGATGTCTCTCAAGGGATTCGCGCTGGGCTGCTTCCTGCTCTCCGAGGGCAGTTCGGAACTCCCAAAGGCGTGCTCCGTCAAGCAATACGTTGACACGTGAGTACTCACTGCCACTCAATCCTCGCGTTGTTTTCTGACACAACCCACCACCACCATCAAGAGGGTTCCGAGGCTCCACCGCTCTTTTGAAACTGTGCGAGTCGCAACCAAAGAGGCTTGGCTCGCTCGCCTTGTGGGCTGTGTTGCTCGTTGTGAATGCTGTCCTATTGGTGTGTGAGATGTGTGCGATGTGTGTGCGCGATGTGCGTGCGATGTGTGATGCGATGTGCGATGTGCGCAGACGGATACATTTATGTGAGAATCACGGGGGGCTTAATCTCCCCAATCAGGTCGCACTTGTGGCATTTCCAGAATCCTACATCTTGGGGCTCTTCACGTTTGCGATTGCACTGTTCTGGGATTGGAAATGCCCGTGGAGGAATCAGCAGATTCCCTCAGGTTTTCTTTTTTGTCTGTTGCTGCTTTTGCTTTTGCTTTTGCTTTTGCTTTTGCTTTTGCTTTTGCTTTTGCTTTTGCTTTTGCTTTTGCTTTTGCTTTTGCTTTTGCTTTTGCTGAGCTCCACACCCCATCGACTGACCGGCTGTGCTCACGCACACGCACACGCACACGCACCCGCACCCGCAAACAAACTCAACAGACTGCGCACTTGCGTTTTCTCTGTGGAGCTGCCTTAACTTGGCACTCGGATACTTCTGGGTTGCCGTGGCCCCGCCGCAGCACGGCCGCACTGCCCAGTGGTGGCCTTTGTTGTGGGCGTGCTGGCGCCTCCTCCAGGGTGCGTTCATGCTGCTGAGCACTGCTTATATCGGAAATGTGTGCCGCGTTCTCTTCAGGCTCTCGCCTGATTACGACTTGTCTGTGCCTCAGGTTTGCGTGCTCTCCTCTCTAGCCCCCCCCCCCCCCCCCCCCCCCCCCCCCCCCCCCCC
>JAHLWZ010000427.1:0-14331 GCA_020536535.1 Pelomyxa schiedti | reverse complement strand
TTTTTTTTTTTTTTTTTTTTTTTTTTTTTTTTTTTTTTTTTTTTTTTCTGCTGTTTGACATTACCGATTATCTCAGCGGTCGTTCAGATCGTCTCGGCTGTTTATTCTCGTTGATGGTCTCGTGGTGGCCCTGTTCCTTCTGTTGTTTGTTGCCGCTGTCGTTTCCCTTGCCTCGCCAAGAAACTGCTGTGGACTGTTGAGTCTGATTGTTGCCTTCCTATTACCGGATGTTGGAATATTCGTTTCATTGAGGCTCATAGGCTACAGCACAAGATTTTCTGGTGCATGTGTGACACTTCTGTTTGCAGTAGTAAATGGGATCACAGGCTGTTTATGGGCCGCCGGTTACTGGCCACTAACATAATTTTTGTTCCTCTGGAGATCTTTGTTTTAGAAATTTCCTTCTTAAAAGGGGTGAAAAGCACCTTGGCACTTGAACTTTGAAACATTTTTTCACAAGTTCCAGTGCCTGGCAACTGGGTGCAAACACTGCCAGTCCCACAATTCGTTGAATGCAGCAAACGCACGACAAACGAAGGCACCCATTGACGCCTCTGGAACAAGTGCACAAGGGTGTGGTCCGTGCACTTTGACAAAGTCGTGGTAGTCACGGGCCTCCTCCAGTGCCATTGCCACCGACTTCCGATCGTTGATTCTAACATTCTGCACACACGGAGCTCCGATTCTCTCAACCCAAGGGTGTTGTGATGTGAGGGGCCAGTCTGTTGGCTTGCCAGGCCAGAAGTTGAGTGGGGGGTCGAACATCGGGTTGAGGAGAACAGAGCCCTGGCGAACAGCGTCAAAGGCGGCGGTGCCAATGTAAGGCTGACCCACGCCCACAAACACTGCAGTCTGTGACAGCAATTCGATGTAGTCTTTCTGCCTCATGACCCCCTTGTTTCCCACTTGAGGCGGGAAGTCTGTGCCGCTCTCTGCTGATGCGAACACGGGCAATTTCTGAGTGATCTGGGAGAGGTAGTCCTGAACTCCAGGGAGGCGAAAGTAAGCAGCGAGCTTTCCCCAGATGAGTGCCTTCCACTCCATGGTCATTGCCCTTGTTGCATCGCTTGGGGGGGAAACTGTTCCCAGGAATGTATTGAGAGGGTGTGCATCAGGCACAAGAGTGAGAATCCTTCGCAAGTCCGTAAGATTCCTGCCACCGTACAGTTGGCTCTCAACTATATTTCCCTGGATGCTCGTTCCAAACGTGTCAATGACGAAAAGCTTGTCTCTGAATGCATCAATGTTTGTGCCAAGCATGCCCAGGTAGTCAGACACAACCCTCCAATACTTGGACATGTCCGCTGGCTTCACTGCCTTGCTCGAGTTCACAACGGTGACAGAATAGCCAAGAAAGGACAAGGCACTGATCAGGTCACTCCATTGAACAAGATCGCCCATTGGCCCCTTGAACCCATCGTAAATGTGCAGCACTCCCATGATGCACAGAACCGTCTTCCCCTCGCAACTGTGCAGGAACTGTGGGCGTTCCCTGTAAAACGCTTCCGCCTCCTGCGCCCACTCTTTCAAGTGTCTGTTCCGACGTTCGATGTCGAACCTGAAGGTGTGGTTGTTCAACTTTGGCAGGCACGAGGTTCTGGGTTTCGTCGCCGCTTGCGTCATTGACTGAGACCGTGCGCGCTCCAACACCTGTCTCTGCGTGTGGGAGTGGATGTCTTGCTTCCAGCGCTCGAACCTCAACGAGCGTACATCTGATGCAGCGGGGGTCTCGGTGATACAATCTGCTGCACAATCGGGCGATGGACACGGCTCACATCTGGGCTCAGGGCATGGGATCACGGCGGTGGCGTTGCATACAACATTGACTTTCGGTTGTTCGCAGTCTGGGCGTTCGGCTTCCACTCTTGGTGATATCGTGGTGATGTTCGGGAGAGGGAACACTGGAGTGACGCACACCGACGACGTGTGGTGCCACACCACAATGTTTATCACGGGAAATAAGAGGAACAAGACCAAGATGGCGATGTAACGCAGCAGTCTAGCCATTGTTGATTTTGATTCCTGTTGTTCTCGAGAAAAAAAAGTGGAAGTGCCTGGGGCACAAGTCTCTCTTCTCGAACTCCCCTGTATGTATCGCCCAGCAAAACTGACAAACAAACCAACTCCGGCAACAGAAAAGGAAATCCAATCCATGGATCTATTTCTCAGCGCCTCGTCGACACCGTCACCGTCGCCATCAGGAAGGATGCAACAGCAGCAGATTGCATCAATGAATCGCACGAGGTTGTTGTCGTGCAACAGCAAGGCGATACTGTACCACCTGAAGCCCCATCCCATCCAGCGAATGCTCGACTTCGACTTTGTGTGCAGGAAAGACCAACCCAGCATCGTCGGTGTGTCTTTTTGTGGCCTTTGTGTAAATGGTTTTCCTTGTTGTTGGTATGGGAAAGAAAAAGCCCTTAACGTTGGTGATAGGGATTGTTCATCCCGGCGCTAGGTCCAGTGCACACAAGGTTTTTTTTGGTGCCACTGAAATCCTCATTCCTATTTACGATAGTATATCTGAAGCCGTAATGGCCAATCCAACGGTATTTTATTGTATTGATTTGGGAAATGGACTTCTTAGCTACTACAGGCTGACGTGTTTATAAACTTCACTTCTCATCGAACTGTTTACAAATCCTCCCTTGTTGCTCTTAATACACAGAGTATACGGTATCTCACTTTGTTACAAATCCCACACGACCCATGCTTCTTTTAGGGTGGTTATCATTGTCACAGAAGGTGTACCCGAGAATGATGTAAGGCGCCTCATTGTCACTGCAAATAGAAATGGCAAGACGATTATCGGGCCCGGCACCGTTGGAGCAATCCAAGAGCGTACTTTTTTTTTTCCTTCCCCCTTCTGTTGCTCTTCTGTCGAATTTTGCCTCTTTTTGTATTGTGGACATCCCGTTTTCCTCTTTTTAGCGTTGTCCTTACTGATCTCCTACCTGTAGGCGGGAGCATTCAAAGTTGGAGATACAGGAGGTACCATTGACAACATCCTGCAGTGTAAAATGTATAGGCCTGGCTCAGTCGGGCTTGTAACAAAATCTTCGGGATTAGCAAACGAGATGTGCAATCTCATTGCCAAGTACTTCGCCCCATAACAGTAAAATGGTTCCCATATCCCTGCAGGACAACAGATGGCATCTATGAATGTGTATCAGTAGGCTCCGACATTTATACAGGCAGTACTATGGCAGAGCATATAGTGCGGTTTGAGGCAATTGAAGAAGTGAAAATCATTGTAGTGTTAGGAGAAGTTGGTGGGTACGATGAGTATGAAATATGCCATGTCGTTAAGGTTTCTTATATTTTGGTTTCTTTTACACAAATCTTCCCAACAGGAGGGACTAGTAAAAAAACCTGTTGTAGCTTGGGTTATTGGGACATGTGCAAAATACATTCCTGCTCAGACACATTTATTTCATACAGTGTTTAGAACAACAACTGATGTTGAAAGTGCTGTAATAAAAAATAGAGTACTTTTCATGCACTCCTCATATATCACTTTTTACCTTTGTCTAGGCTCTTGCAGAAGCTGGTGTTCAAGTACCTAATAGTTTTGCTGACTTGGGGGAGACAATTTCAACTGTCTATAGGCAATTGCTGGATAGTGGTCGTTTGTTTCCAGCACCTGATTTTCGTACTTTCCGTTGCATATTTGTAAATACGCAAGTAACATTGAATAGCCCCAGCCTGTGTACCTCAAGGCTATTTCCAGGCCAACAAAGCCGGATTTGTTCGAAGGTCCACAGGAATAATCTCTACAATATGTGACGACAGAGGGGACGAGCCGTCATACTCTGGTTACCCGAAACAACCAACGTTGCTCACAGCTAACAACACAGCAGGCATTCCCATAAGTGAGCTTATACAACAAGATGTTAAAATTGGTGATATAATAGCTTTACTGTGGTTCAAAAGACGGATTGCAAGTTACGCTTCTCGTTTTCTTGAGCTTGTGCTGATCTTATGTGCCGATCACGGACCTTGTGTTAGTGCTGCTCACTCCACCATTGTAACATCACGGTACTGTCTTCTTGCTTTGATCTCTCTATTATTTGTACTTATATTCCTAGTGCAGGAAAAGATCTTATGTCCTGTTTGTGTGCTGGTCTTCTGTCCATTGGACCTCGATTTGGAGGGGCCTCTGACGATGTTGCACGTTGCTTTTATCATGCAGTTGAAAGTGGGTTGAGCCCAGAAGCATTTGTTGAGAAGATGCGACATGATGGCGCCCTTATCCCTGGGATTGGTCACCACATCAAAAGTATTCATGTACCTGACAAAAGGGTTTCTATTCTCACCCGCTACGCTCTGGATAATTTCCCTGTGCACATGTACCTTAACTTTGCTTTGGAGGTGAGAGCTAACCTAAAACTTGCAATACTTACAATCAAGTAGGTGGAGCGATGTACTTTGCAAAAGGCAAATAATCTTATCTTGAACGTTGTAGGTTCCTTCTTCACTGTAAAGTAAAATAACTAAAAACGAGGATGGCGTTGTTGGAGTCCTCTTCTTGGACATGATGGATAGTTCCCCAGCTTTCACAAAACGAGAAATGAAAGAAATAGTGGAACTCGGGTAATCCCTGTTCCTTCCTACTAGTTTCTAAGTCCCACTTCGAAGATATCTGACTGGGCTATTTGCCCTATCTCGCAGTATTGGTCTTATAGGCCACGCGCTAGACCAAAAAAGACTGAAGCAACCCATTTACAGGCACCCCTATGATGACGTTATGTTTGCCCAGCAGTGTTTGTTGTAGGGAAAAAAAAATTGAACATGCAACCCTCCTCCGTTAACCAACAAGTTGGTTCCAGATGCGCTGTGAGCTCTTTTTTCAATGGTGATGTTTTCATAGGGAGAGTATTGCCAGTGTAACTTGATGTTTGGGGTGTGTGAGGAGGCCTACATAGTGGTTCCATGTGTAGTTGGGTCTGCCAAAGTTCCTCATTACCACAACATACACAACAACTGGATTTCTTATGTTTTTGTTAGTCGAAAGAAACTTAGATTTTGTGGCTCCGCTAAAACCTGCTTATCTGTGAGAAGAGAGAAACGGAAACTTCATAGCTTCCACGGGGTGCATTCCTTATCTATGCAAAGCAGCTAAGTGAAAAGCAAAAAAAAAAAAACTACCTGGTACTCAATGGGAGCCCCGCCAGTAGGAAAATCACGAGATAAGACTCCCCCGCTCGAGGTGTGATTGTGGAACGGGGAACACTTCTCGGAATTGGGTTCCGTTATAATTAGGGATACATCGGCACAGCAGTTCCTGATTTAAGTGAGTGTGGATGTTATATTTGATAAGTGTTTCTACCAGGTAGCCACGATTCTGATATCAGTATCAACTTCACAAAGAAACCTGCTATCAAGTTCTTCTAGTTGAGATACTCTTTCTCTGTAAAACGGGTTGGAGAAAATAAAAAAAGAAGAAAATAGTAAGAGTAATACCCTGTGCTTTGGCAGTGGGTGTATATGGCATTGAGACTCTGCAATTTATCAAATAAGGAAAGAATCTACTGGATATACTGTAATTGCAGTTAACTCCGATCCAAAAAAAATCTTACTCCAAGGTTTGTCCACCATATCAAATAACAGGCTAACAGTCTTAGAAAGTTTTTCTTGGTCCTAGTGAGAACATAAATAAATTAGAAGTGTACCTTTGTTGGAGAGTTTATAAAATGAGGGCCTGCTTATGCACCAAGCCAATTCCCAATATGACTGTGGTTCGTTGGGCAATAGTTCCAATACTTTCGAGAGACACTGGACTGCACAACTGATGGAGGTGAGTGACTCCGTAAAAAGAACTGCTTCTACTTTTCCTCATTAGCAAGTAGAAGGATATAAGAAGCTGCCCTCAGCATCATTCCTTCGTCAGGATTTTGCTCAATGACATTTGTTACAACCCTAATTTTTCTTCAGACCAGGCCTAGACTGTGACAAACTACTGTTTGGCAAGAAAAGGGTCGTAGGGTAAAAGAAGTAGAGCACATTCCATGCATATCCATGGTAGAGCACTGAATTTTGGCACTTCTTTCTCATACGTGGCGCTGAGATCTTAGGTAACTATTATTAAGGAAATGACTGTTTTGTTTGACAGTAAACCTTGTGGTCTACCAGAGAGAGCTATTCGGATATTCCTTAACAAAGGACTCGTGGTACACACCACACACGCTCCAGGTCCAGGTTTACCCAAAGTGCTCTGCGGAAAAGCATCCACAAACATCGAGCAGAGGTCGATTTTATGTGTACCTTTGAGTTTGTACCATGCAGCACAAGTTCCTGAAATGTGGTTTTCCTCTCTGAACTGTGGGGGCAAACAAAGAGACCAGTTTATATTGTGGGGCTTCAAAAGTAAGCTAAGAGAATAAGAGTAGCATGGAACCTCCAAAGTGGGTGGACAATCTCCCCAGTGGTACTGGGCCAGAATGCCAGCAAGTTCGTCAACCCTCTCAGGTGAAATTTGACGGCCTCGCATAAAAACAGGGTAGATCTGAAAGTGAATATCGCTACTTCCCTTATGCAAGGTTTTTCTTACCTTGTGGAAAGGTGCCAGTTTAGTCATTGCAGTTTTCAATAAACGTTGCGTGTTTGAACTCGGCGCTCTCCCAGTTCTTCTTTCCATACATACTGCAGTATCTAATCTCTGTGCTGAGAAAAACAGGGAAAAAATGCGCAAGAGGAAGGCGCACTACCATTGGGTGAATTCACTGCAGTATCTACTATGTACTCCTAGAAAAGGACAAAAATCAACAGGATGTGAGTTGAGTAGATAAAACGTTGATCACATTGGTTATTTGTGGCTCTTGAGAGAGATTGGAAGTTTGGTTGTCTTGAGATACTGTGGTATTTGCTGGCATAGTGCAATCACCTTCTGTATTGCAAACTTCATCTAAAACTTGTTCGTCTTCGTTGTCTTGCTAAAGTAATGTAATTAAAAAAGAAAACCGTAAAAAATCCAACTGTCATAGAAGTCAGTTCGTCTCTGATGAACTGCAGGATGAGCGTTGAGTCTTTATAACTTGATTCTTCAAGACTGTCTTTTCTGACATTACATAAACACCGTTGAAAGATGGACCCTACCAAGCTCTGAAATAGCGTCATCGAAAGTACTTTTTCCAATTACGCCGGCTTTGACGGTATCCTGTAGGATATTTGAATAGAAGTGCATCAATCTGAGCCCGGCTCTTAGTCTTTTTCAAGTTAATATGGCATTATTGTTGGATATCAACCTTGTTGTATCATTGGCGGGAAAATTTTTACGAGTATAGTCATACACCTCCCTATAACTATTCTCAGTGATCTGAAGCAGGTGGGACTTTCGTGTGGAATTAAAAATTAAGCTCCCAAGGAACTCAATGCACCTTGCCTTTCTAGGGGACATTAATTGGAGAAGGCATGGAAGAGGGTACGATAAACTGAAAGAGCATTTTTCTTCAGCTGATGACGCTTTGCCTTCGATCATATGCAACATGTTTAGAACCGTAGTGCCCGCTACAAGAGCATGGGGAACAAGTTCTTCGGAAACTGCTCTCCGAGAAGCTAAAAAGTGCATAAAACGGGCAGTCCTAGTATTTTCTTCAGGTGTCATTCCCAAAGTGGCTGGAGTAGAAGAAATCCCCTGAGGAATATCATCGTCGTCAACAGTTTCAAGTAACTTGAAAAATTGTGTTGGATCCCCTGGAAAAGTGAGTGGAAGTGTTTTACTTGGGGCACAAACCCTCTTTTTGTATATCTTGGACAATACAAGGTAAAATCTGCTCAGTTATAATGGTCCCTTGGTATAAACCTTCACAGAGTGCACTGTATGCAACTTCATAGTCTATGCTTTGTCAATTTTCGCAGAGGTAAGCATTACCTTCACAAGAGCGTAAAAAGTCAAGAGTTTTTGGGTCTAGTTTTCCATTTTTTACAATCAATTCAACAAAGACCTGGTGGTATTTGAGAAAGAATCCCTCTCAGTAAAAAACCTCCACAAGAGATTCTACATGTGACCTTCTCATATCTGATTCGTAATCCTCAGAGAAATTCGACTCCAACTTCATGAAGTACTGTATGTTTGGTTGTCTAGTCTACAGGGAAAATCACAAATCACTTTACATTAGCCACTTTTGATATGGAACCTGTGTTGTGGACCAGTCACAATCTAAATGCTGCTTCTTTTTTTTCCACATGTTATATATAATTCCTGTCTTCAGTAGGGACTGCTCCCTTTCTTGTGCCTAAGGAAAGTTAAAAATCATTCTTTCCAAAGATGGAAGTACTTGCATCTGGGCTATTTGAACCAAGTATTGCCTGTGAACCAGTGGTAGTGAGAGAGGGGGCTCCACTTGGTACCGTAAAAACTAGTGTATTCTTACTAAAAAAGTAAAATTTGAGTAGAATGCCTGGTCTAAGGACTCGAGCAATAGCAAAGATGAATTTGGGGAGACAAAGTGAAACTTTCTTCCTAATTCGACGATGGCACTAGCATTGCCTTTAGTGCGTGACATGTGATCAGCTTTCTGCTGTCCCCAATATCTGGGAGCTACATCAATATTAGCTATGCAAAAGAGTGCAGCCTAATTTCACCTATTAGTGATGTGGGCTTATTTCGACAAGGTGTGAGAGTGAGAGAAATTTGACTCGTCTCAGTCCCAGGATATCCAAAATGTAAGATGATGTTCTCTGATTTCAGTTAAAATTAGGTTTGTTGTTGTGTCTAACCAGGAATGGTATGTGCAGATATTCTGCCAGTCACAATCACGTTTGTGGAAAAGGGACAGGGGGTAGTTGGGAAAATATCAGTTACTTTTCCGGACACAGACTCCAATCCAAGGAAAAACCCATGGTCTTTGGAAGTGGTTAAATCAACAACAATTCTATACAAATTTAGTCTTCTATGTATGAGGAAGTCATTCTGAACCTTTCTGCGGTCTTCTCAAACCCATTTTCAAAAAAACCACAGGTCATATTCGAAACTCTCTTCAGTAAGCCATAATCAACAATGGCACTTGATGTAACAGTCAATATTGGGACAGTTGTGTGTAGTTTTCCAAGTTTTTCCTCATCCCCAAGAGTGTTGATGCCATCACAAAAGAGAAATGCATGTGATACAAGAGTTTCGCAGTCCCCAATAACGGAAAGGGCACAATTGATGTCGGTACCTCCGTCATAAGTAACATTGTTCAATCTACCTTGAATGGTAACCACAGATGGAGTCTAACAAGTGTTTGCATTGATTGTGTGAATGTGTTCACCTCAAAATATTCAATAGAGTGAATGACATGACTAAAAAAACCAAGGAGCAACTGGGTTCTTGGAGTGAAAGATGAAACAATCCCACAGACAGCTTGTTTATCCCTTAAGTAAGTTAGGATTAGGCTATGTTAGAGGGCAGACTTCTCCAAAGCACTCAGATCATGTACTCTGCTTCGTGAGCAGTCCCACAATATTATCACATTCCCAAACTGGCCACATTAAGACATGGAAAAATTTGAAGGAGTCAACATCAATTGCAGATGGAGGAAAATCTAGCCCAGAAAGGTTGCAATAGAAGAACGAATCTCCAGAGAACTGGTCAAAAGGTCCTGAAACAAATGGAGTGATGTGTAGAGTAGCTCCCGTGGTACATGGTAGTTTCAGAGTAAAAAATTCTGATGAGAGCGGTTGGAACTGCAGAAAACAGGCATCTGCCACAAATCTTTGTATTTCTGCCTCTAAGAAATGTTACTCTTGCATATGGGGAGGAGATCTGCGAGAAATACCCTCTGTCATGGGTTCTGGAAAACAACAGAAGAACTCTCTTCCGTTGCAGGTCATAGTAGGGGGTTGGTACACCCCGATTGGAACTGTTACAAATACCTTGGAGTAAAGTGGATAAGTAATTGCTTTAAGGAGAGAGGGAGAAAATATACTAACATGGAAGTGAGCGATTCTCAAAGTTGATTCAAAAGCCAGAGGGAGAAGAAGGCCGTCACGTAGTAAAGAAACAGATATTACTACCTAGAGAAAAAATGTTAGTCACTGAACGGGTGAAAGCACAAAGTGCTACCTTGAGAAGCCGTGAAGATTTAGCTGGAAGAGGGTTAATCCTTAGTCGGAAGATGTTCGAAGTCCCAATTTGTTCAGCAATGCTTGCCCCCTTCCCTTCTCTCATCTTTCATAAAGTGAGCCTGACAAATGTAGAAAACGGGTAATTTCCACCTCGGACGCATAAATAGCAGATGCTTCTGCCTTGGGAACAATCACAGCATCCACCATTGCCCCATCACACTCCAGTGCATAGCCACAAATTGTAGAACCTTATCTGTTTTCTTAGGAACAAAAAAGAAACAAAGGTTACTCTTGTCAATTAACCTTCAGGTAAGGGTAACCACACATCGCCATGTAAATCCCTATTCACTGGATTCCAAAAAGAAAGCCACACAGTCAATTCTACAGGAAGAAAATGAGTATGGAATAATGATTGCCAGGTGTGGCTCCAAAAACCTGCCAAAAATCCCTCAAGCACCAGAGATACTTCAACAGAGTCAGGTGTAACGACCAACTGTTCCTCCTCATCACACACGAACCGTATTGTATTGTGGGACCTCTCCATCCAACCACTACCAATTCTTTCGCGAGTTTTGATCAAAACCGAACTTGCAGGCGAGCGGAAACGCAAAAAAATTATATGATTGATGTCGACCCGGGGCAGGTCAGCGTCATCTCAGGGTTCCGCGGGCAAGTTGGGTGCGGCGGACGCGTCGGGGACCAGCACCAACTTGGACGCTGCGGCGATGTGGAACAGGCCCGACGAGCGCGACGAGACGATCGCGTCGCTGACGAGGCAGGCGGAGCGGCTGCAGTTGCAAGTGGCGTCACTGCAACTTCAGGTCGACGAGAACAACACATTGAGGCTGCGCTCGGCCTTCCGCAAAAAGTGGATATCGCGCGGGTTCACGGCTGACGAGTTCGCGGATCTTCACATGGGGAGGCTCGGCGTAGGGCTATCGTCGTCGTCGCCCCCGTCGAGCGACGCCTACCTGTGCCCGAGCCCCTCGAATCTAAGGACCAAAAGGGCCAGGCTGCGTGAGTGGCTCTCGGCTGGCGAGTCTTCACACACGTCACCGCCGTCGGCCAGGTTGATCAACTGCGCAGTTGCAAGCTCCACGTCAAACCTAATGGCACCTGCGAATGCAAATGCGAGCGGGAATTTGGGCGCCAGTTTCATTGGGAGTCCGGGTGGTGGGCGAAGAGGATTATGGGATGAAGAAATCGAAAGGGCGGTGACGGAATGGCTGGAATCAGGTGCGGAAATTCCAAATGAACCTCCCTCAGCCACATTATCAAATGCCCTACACAGTAGCAGAAGCAGTTTGAACCTGGATGGGGATACCCTTCGTGAGGCTAGGGAGGCTTTTGATGGACGGCTAAGGAGCGGCGGTATTCCGCTAAGTTACTCTACCCCTCGCCTGTGCTTTTTTGGTGGGGGTGGCGACAACAACAACGTGTTGCAGTACGAGGATAATAATCCCGTTGTTCTGTCACAATCGCAGTCACAGTACCAGCCCCAACAACTTGGTCGGTTGGAAGACGCCTTCCAAAACAGCTTCTCTTCTTGTGTCACTCCACAATACTCTGGGGCATATAGCTCCACACTTTCGGATGATGAGACGAGTTGGGATGGGAGTGTAGAAGGAGACGAGTGGGAGGCGGCAGGAACATCACAGATACTCTCGATTTTGGGGCATTTGGAACAGTTGCGACTGGCCAAACGAGAAAAGAAAAGGGCAGCCTGGATAAGAAGTGAGTTCTCTTCCAGGTGGCTAGTGGATAGAACAATGGAAGAGTTTGCTCTTCTGTACATGAGAGGGATTGACGGCTTACCCGAGCGCACTAGAGCTACGAGGCTCAGGGAATGGTATCAAGAAGGCACTGCAATTGGACCAAAATCAGCCGTATGTGCTTGGGTCCCAGATATTGAGGCAACTATCCTCTCATGGCTTTTCTTGGAAGGAGGTGTTCCATCAGAACCCGATTGGGATGAAGAATTGGAAAAAGACGATACTAGTTCTGCACCTATTGTAAGAGATACACAACCTCCAAATCAAGATATGCAACAAATTCACGAGTCCCGTATCGCTAATCTGGAAGCGGAAAATGACGCTCTTCGTAAGAACATCGAGAAGTGCACAGGTGAGTACACTACAATTTCCCAGCAAAACGTCCAACTTGCAGAAGAGCTGGAGAGAGTGCACACAGAATTGGATGAAGCTCGTGCCGAGGAACTCAAATGGCCCCTCATTATTAAGGACCTCCAAATGCAACTCCATGAGGCAAATAAACTCCTTTGTGAAAAAACCTCAGAGACCGTTATATTGTCTCAAGAGATCGATCGGTTGTCCCAGTACCATATGGAGAAGGAAAAAGAGGAAATTGAGGAAGAAGTCAAGCGAAACTCCGTTATATTAAAGGATTTTGTGCTCGAAAAGTGGCTATCTCACCATACAATTGAAGATTTTGTCACTGAACACATGAAAGAGGTGACTGAAATTCCTCCAAGAAGTAAAATAGCAAGATTCCGACAGTGGCTCCAAGGTTCACATTTGTCTGGTTGGGAAGAAGTCATAGAGAAGTGTGTGAACAGCTGGAAAAACAACTACACCGCGGAACCAATAGTTATACAAGAACCAGAGGCCCCTGCACTAATGGTATTTCTCCTTCCATACTGTTCAAACTGTTTTGCTGATTGTACAAATGATAACACAGGAATGTTCCCCTTGTATCCTTTCTCCCACATGTACAACGGAGGAAATACTATTGGAATTGAAGATATTACGGTCTCGATTGGCAGAAATTGAGTCTGCGGAGGAAGAAAAGCAGCGAAGAACTCACTCTGGATCTCTACGTGACTTTGTCAAAGAATCTTGGTTGGCAACAGCCACCTCTGACGAGTTTGCGGATATGTATATGTGCTTCATTCCGGGAATTCCAGAAAGAAGTCGTAGGGCTCGTTTCAGGTCAGGATTATGTCCTCTTGGTTTGATTAAGTTTAATTGAGAGAGTGGCTGGAAGAGCAGCCAACAATGTGGGACAGTGAAATTGAGTACATTGTGGAACAATTTATTGCCGACAAGGTACCGGCACTGGGTGTCGAGGAGGTATTTTCCTCCCTCCCCCTTTTTTTATTTTTATCCCTAAGTCGTAAATCACTAGGGACCAGTGAAAGCTATTGCCCAGCTCATTCAGAGTGCAGGAGAAGGGGGGGAATCTTTCCTGGAGTGTTTACCTCCACCACTCAATTGGAAGAGAGAATGTGAAGGCCTGTCAAAGGAAAAAGAAGAGCTAGAATCCTACATCAGTTACCTTGTATGTGTGCAGGGTTTTAATTGCACCTCATCACTTCCTCATTCACACAGGAGAAAGACCAAGCATCACTTCAAGAAGATATGGAAGACCTGCGGGAAAGGTATTTCCTGGCTATAGGGTTGACCCTCAAGCTTCAGGGAATGTAAACTTACATCTCCCTTATCTGTTTCGTTAATCTCACCTTTGGTAGGAACTTGGGTGTCCCAATCAAGGACTTGTATGTTATGGCCTTGGAGTCACAGTGTGATTATTCCGACTACGAGAAGTTTCTATGCACTTTGTTGGAGCTGTGAAATCCTCAAAGCTGTGAGTGCTCACTGGAGCCAGTCAACGGGGGAAACGACAGCGGCAACAAACAACAGAAGGAACAGGGCCACCACGAGACCATCAACGAGAATAAACAGCCGAGACGAGCTGAACGACCGCTGAGATAATCGGTAATGTCAAACAACAAAACAAATTATTTTTCCTCCTCTTTGGTTACACGCAGGGCAATGCTGTCAACGCCGTTTAGCTTTCCGCAACTTGGCATTAGATTTAGAACTGCTATTCTAAGCGTCAATAAACGGCTCAAATTTTTAATTTCCGGCTGTGTTGTTGTTGACAGCCCCCCTGCACTTCAAACATCCGAATTTTTTTTTTCCTTGTTTTGGGGGTGCAAGTGTGTGTGTGTGGTGTCAGAGAGCAAGTTCCAAGAATCATCGGGGAACTTGGTTCGGGACATATGGAACGTGTGAATGGCCGGAGCGTTCATTCTAATGGCCTTTCCTTGAATCACCCGCCGTTGTACCACAGAAAGATTGAAAATAGGCATAATAACAAAAATAATTCTTCTTTGATAGACACTATCACACACACAACACCCAAATGGGAACGAGAGTCCTATCAGTGGTTCTATAAACCCTGTTTGTGCACAGGCAGGGCAAACATACACCCTTCCCCACAGGGTGTGTGTTTGTCCCTTGTGTATTTGTGCATTGGGGGGGG
>JAHLWZ010000426.1:0-20415 GCA_020536535.1 Pelomyxa schiedti | reverse complement strand
CTCCCCAAAAGTGGTACAACAACTGAATTCCAGCCTGCTGCTTCCTCTTTATCGGACACAATTTCAGTTATCTGAGGAAGAGGTCGAAGTCAACCAAAAAAAAAAAAGGAAGAGGAGGTGGATACAAGTAAAGATGGGTAAGAGGTATTGGCAAGAAGAAGGTAGGTCAAAAATCTGTACTGTGACGTTGTGATAGTTATGTGGAACGTAACCCCTCCACTTCTGATGTCCTGAGCCGTCAGTGGATTCCGTTCCGACTGCAACGCCGCAGTTATTGGCAATAACTGGGAAAAAAAAAAATCGAGTCATAAAAAGGTTGGGGAACAAAGAAAAAAGAAACCTCTTCCACAGTAATACTGAAACACATGAGGCTAGACTCCGTTGACACAGACAGAAACACGAAGGTAGAGTTGTTAGTTGGAACCGCGAGTACACCAAAGCTTCCTGAAGGTGCCACCCAGTCAGACTCAATTAGAGTGGGGGCCACTTGTGTTGTAGAAGCAAACAAGACAGGTGACTCTAAAAAAAGTGATAAGACGCAAACAGAGATTGTGGCATCTTCAACCTCCTACAAGCGTTAGAATCGTTACAAGTACTCCCCTCCAGTGTGGGTCAGGAATAATGTTAAACGATATGCACCCCGAAGCTGGAAGATTTGCAGATTAATAACAGGATAAATGTAGGATCAGGCTACCTGATGTTGTAAAAATTTCTGCAATTGTTTCATTTGGAAAGACTTCAGTGAGGCGCTGAGTATAAGACAAATCAGACAATCCCCAAATGTAGAAATATATTTCCGATGCATCTCCAAATACTTCGTCACCAGGTTCAATGAGCAATTCACATCCGTAGGTTGTCTCTAGGCAAAGTACGGAAGTGTCGTCTAAATAATTTCAGTTACATAGGCATCATATGGAAACATACCCCAAATAATATCCAATACGTCGAAAGAGATTACTGACGAAAGTCACCAAGGAAAAAAATTGAAGGAAAAACAACGACAGCGCACAAATTGGGTCGACAGGTGATGTAAACATATAAAAAGCAAAGTTTGACGCTGTTAAAGATGCTCTAACACCACTTTTCTGTGCCTTCGAAAAGTGGAAAGTATGTAGACCTTCTGTGGCAATACGTCCTGAGTCAAGACAAGTGAGAAGTGGTTAATTGATGATAGGGGCTGGTTTTCTGCACCATTCATTTCTTCCCCTGATTCTGCATAAAATATTGGGCTAACGGTGAATTCATACGAGGCTGTTTCCCCCTCCGGGATATGGAGGGCAACAAAGAGGTTCTCATAGCCATAAAAATCGATATCATACAAGAGAAGAACCCCAAGGGAGTCCTGAAAAACATCACGAACGTGATAAAAGCGCAGGTAAGTTATACCCCCCTGATGAATTCGAAAGGTTTATCGACTTCATTATATGGTGCAACATCAAAGGTCATCCATGTCGATTCGTTAGTTGTTGGTACTGCTGAAATATAAAGCAGGCTGGGATTGCCAGGAGGTAATCTGATGTTCATGTAAGTTTCTTGGTCCTATTACCAAATGAGCTTCTCCGATTCAAGATCCCATATTGAACATACGACAAAATTCGAGTAAGGGACACCAATATCAGGAATATCAACGTAACCGTAAATGGAGCAATTACATGTAACGAGGTCCTCCTGAGCAGCATATAAATATATCTATAGGTCTCTTAGTATAGAACTTGATAAGGAAGTCAAACAGTTGTTTCCGAATCCTGCATTATGTAAGGCACAAGAAAGTGAGAAGAGTAACACACCAAGATGGCATGCTCCGTAGTAGATACTCTCTGATAAATTGCAGATTGAGAATCAGAATACACAAAGAAATCTTGGAAGAGTATCAGATTTAAAAAAATAGATACCAAAAAGGATGGAGGAAAACCAGGGTTTCCTTTTTCTGCTTGACAAGTGAACCAAGACGGGCCTTTTCCGGAAATCCTGCGTTTGGTTGTTAAAATTACTTTGTATTTGAATGTCATACTCGAGAAGAGAATATGTTCCTTTCGACATACTGGGTATTGAAAGAACATAACCCACAAAAGGAAAAGAAAATAGTAATTTGGGTAACCAGCCATAGAAAAAAGATTGCCCAAACCCTCCCCAAACCATAACTTCAATATGGTCACCCTTATCTATGTAAGAGGGGGGAAAAAAAAAAAAGAGGAAGTAACTGAAGAAAACAGTTTCCCAGCATAATTCTCATCGTATAATGTTGGTAGAGCATTAGATACAGTGTATTTCCTTCCCGGTTGAGTGAGGAGGAAGGAGAGGTATTGGAATACGTTTGTGCAGAGACATATAGCCAGACATCAGACCACCAGGAAGAGTCAGGAACATCAAAGATGCCGTACCAGCGATCGCAGTTGCTAACTGTTTTTCCATATAAAATGACACCAGGGAGTGAGTTCAAAGGTGTTTGTACGACAAAATCCCTGTGGTTGCAATGAGTGAAAAAGCTGAAAGAGTGAACCTACATCTCTAACGTCCCAGATTTAGCAGTATAGTTGCTCTGTTCATTATTCTCGATCTCAGATAGTGTAACGTACCACCCGTGACAGAAGGTACTGTCATCGGAGTAGAGATCAAGAAATGCAAAAGAATAGCCAGTAGAATCAATAAACGTTTCCTGCCAGATATAGACTGTAGGATCCCTTGAAGAGCTGCAGCTGTATGGATATGGAATTCCTGTGTTGCATCCAGTCTTATCGACTGACTGACAGAATTTCACAATTACGTATCTAAGATTCTCTAAGAGAGTATGAAATTATGCCTACAAGCGTACGGGTGACATGATATGGCACAATCAAAACCTGTGGCCTTGTCTAGCATCACAATGTAATGAGTTCTAAAGGAACTGAGGTGGGTGGAAAAGGGAGATTTATTTGAAGATGTACGCAGAACCAGCTGGTTCTGTAAGCTGCTGCACTGCTGGTGGCGAAGTTTCATTGGAAGGTGGCACTTGCCCGCACCCAAAACAGTCCGTGCAGGATGCAAGGGTGGTCTTTGGCTTTATAACTAAAAAACATAGTCATGGGAACGGGTGATTCTTTGGACAAGTTACCTTGTTCCCAAGAGGCAGGAAGAAGGCCACCAAATGTCAACTCTGGAACATGGGGGATTTTTAGAGTGGAGATCGATTCATTCAAATTGAGCATATACCAAAGCTTTTTTTTTTTTTAAACATGAGAGGGAAATGCAATTGAATGGGGTTTAAACCTCTGCATTGGCAGATGGAAAGCATATGCTGGTATTGATAGACGAAGACAGGTCAGCACCAATTGCGGCAGAGAATGATACATTGGCAGTAATGTAATCTGAGAGCCTAAAAGTCACCACTGGAGTAAGACTTGCCTTCAATGTCATTTCACTAAACCGTCAGTTGAACTGCAGAACTCAACATGGTTGTTTGTTGTGGGAAGTGGGCATACGCATTAAGGGCAATGTCCAGAGGTTTAGTAGTTAGGGTAGGAGACTGAAATTGGTTGATTGTCGACCAGGTTCCGTTATACATAACTCCAACTTTGGCAAAGCCCTCAAGTGCAGCACCTCCTGAGAGAGTTCCTTTCACTGAGGCGTCACTGGAAAAGGCAAATATGAGGTCTCCATACAATCCCAGTGCTGTAAATGTGCCAGAAATAGAACAAACTAAATCAGAAAAAAAAAAGCACATTTCAAACATACGCCAGCATAGTCCACAAACGCACAGACTGATAGAAAGTAGAGGAACCTCAGCCGGCAAAATACTCTTTTCGTACTCGAAACTGTAACTGGCAAAATTTGCAGACAGTGCCCAATCGACCTTGGCCTTGGCAGAACCAGAAACTTGTGCCAAAAACCACTGTATTCCTGTCGGAGCCCAGTACCACCACGAAAGGTCCAACTGGAAATCTACAGTAGCACTGAGGTGTTTTAGAATTCGCGAAAGCCGACACTGAGTTGTAGGTGGTGTAGGACCTGATGTACGCGTAACAAGACGTACAGTCCAGACTTAAAGAAGAGTTCTGCCACACAGGTAACTCCTCAATGGCGTCCCCTGAAGTCTGAAAGTAACAAGTTAATGGAAACCAAACGCCAACTGTGTTCGCCCACCTCGTTGTAATTGTAACCAAAGAGCGTGGTTTTTTTCACGCCGTATCTGGTCGTACGGCCGTTGTCGGTTAATGGGGTAGGTTGTACTCTCAGGCGAATCTGTTGAAAACTGATCAGTCGACGATTTCAGAGAAATCAAAAACCGATTGTTGGGCAAACACTTCGCTCATTGATAAATCGCGGGTAGTGGAGACAAACGCAACACCCTCTGTCACCATTGTGGGATTCCCGAGTGCCATTCGATACAACGGACCTGGTGTGTTTGTGTGCCAACAATCCCAGTCACTTCCTGTTGTGATGATATCCCCTCTTGATATCTCTGGTTCAACCTGGAAGAAAAAGTGAGAAGATGGTTTATGTGACTGTTCAAACTGTTTAATTACAGTGGAGAACATACATTGGTTGACAAGTATAACCCATTGGATTTGCAAAGAGCATCAGTTACACCCAGGTCATCAAGGATTTTCACTGGTCCAGCTACTTCTCCTTGTGTATACAAATTATACCGGCGACCATCCGACACTGCAAGAGTAACCATGTTTGAAAGGAAAATTCACAATTCTTAGGCACCAGCTGGGCCAATGAAGGAAGGTTACTTATTCCATCTTCGGTCCTCAAGAAGCTGGTATCCTGCTGACCGTAACTCCTCGTTGCTAACGTATTACCAGAAATGTCCACGTACCTCTGGAGTTTGAAGTGTCAGATATGCACAAAACACAAACACAAAAAAATAAACGTAAATCGCACAGCACAAACAGGAGAAACTACGCATACCACTCTACGTGGATCCGGCTCTCTGAGAAGGTTCAGGGACCTAGCGGTCCTTGTGAGTTCCTCCCCACTTGGCTGGTGGAGGTCAGCACCTCCCTGTGACTGAATTCGCTTGATGAATTCCTCCCTCAGTGCAGGTGTGACTCTACCAATTCCCTCCACTCCCAACACAACTACGCCGACCAGAATCGTTACAATAGCCACCGCTCTTGATAACCCAGTCATCATTCAGTCCCTGCCAATGGTGTTGTGGCCCTTGTTGTTGTTTTTTTCGCCTTTCTGTTTTATTTTATTTTCCTCCGATTCCTTCCGTTTTGTCTCCTGAACATACATAGGGGAAGTTGCCCCGAGTTTTTTTGGAGTCTCAGGAACTCGCCAAACTTTCATTTCCCTCCCCCAACTTGTTTTTCCCTCCTTGTCGTTCTTTGATTAGCACTTTCAAATTCGGCCTCCCGATCAGTCGTAGGCGAAATCCTCAGTCCGAGCCAAATCCCATTCACCTACCCCGAAGATGACACTGCTCCTGTGCCAACGACAGCCCTACACCCAAACAGCGTCGTTCCCCGTGCTCCAATCGTCGCTGGCCCCCGCCGCCAAGCCCAGTGCTGCCACCAAGTCCACACCCGCCAAACCCACCAAAAACAACAACAACAACAACAACAGCAAACCACCAACAGCAGCACCCACTGCTGCTACTACTACTACTACAACACCCACTCCCACTTCTTCCACTACTTCTGCTTCTGGTGCGTCGTCTTGCGCGAGTAGCCAGGGGTCTGCGCCTACAAGTGAGAGGGTAGGGTATATCGACCTGCCTGATTCTGTGCTGTATGTGGAGGGAGGGGGCCAGCCGGGGGACGTGGGTACGATTCTAGACTCGAGGGGTGTGAAGTTCCGCTGCACGCGCGTTGAGAAGCTGCCCTCGGGCGCTGGAGTCCGTCACACTGTGGTTATCCCTCCTCGTACCGTTTCGAGTTCTAATTCAGCGGAAAAACCTGCTTCGGCGGATGGTGGTGTTAATGCTGCTGCTGCTGCTAGTACTGTTACTTCTTCTGCCCCTGCTAGTAGTACTTGCGGTGACAATGAGGTTGCGGCGTTGCCTGCTGTTGGGGAGGACGTAAGTGTCAGTGTGGACTGGGCAAGGAGATATGACTATATGCAGCAGCACACGGCACAGCACTTGTTTTCTCACTTGGCAATGAAGCACAAGAATCTCAAGACTGTGGGTAAGGAAGCTCTCTCTGGATTTTAAAGAAAACTGAGAAAACAAACTACATCCGCCATTTGTCTCCATTAACTTAGTGTCTTGCATCTTAGGGTGGGCTCTCCATGACACGTTTACTTCTGTGGAACTCGAAGCAGCAGAAATAAGTGACGAAGATCTGTTATTCCTTCAAGACCTGGAAAATGCTGCTATTCGTCAGCATGTCCCTGTGAATGTCCAAATTGTGAGCCATGACCAACTGAACTCCATTAGTGGTCTTCGCTCCAGGGGCTCCATTCCAACTGAAGGAGGTTTGTTTCTTTCGAAGTACGGAAACAGCTTTAAAATTGCTAATTTTTACTTATACAGATATACGGATTATCCAAATTGAGGGTTATGATACTTCCACTTGTGGTGGCACCCATATTGCGAATACAGCTGAACTACAAACTTTCAGAATTCTACTATCAGACACAGAGCACAGTCGCAAGAACGTTGTTAGAATATTTTTCCTTGCTGGCCAACGAGAATTGAAATTCGCCTCCATTGGATATGAGAGAGATAAAGCACTGTCCCGAATTTTATCCTGCCCAGCAGATGTATTTACACAGCGCTCTGAGACTTTACTTGTATCTTCCTTACATTCACTTTTTTTTTTCACTGTTGTGCAGGCAGAAAACATCCAACTGATACGGCAGCGCAAGAAACTTTTAGAGCAAGTAGCCCGCTACGAGGCCCAGGAATTATCCACGCGAGTAACGGCTGCATTAGCCACATCCCCACACCCCTTCCTCCTGTACACACGTGATGCCGGTAACATGGAATCCCTCCAAGAAGTGGAAGCCGCAGTGCGAGAGAAATGTGGCCCGGAATTCCTACTCCTTTCAGTATCCTCCGATGCTGAATCGGGCACTGGTCCTGGTGTATTCATACTCTCTGGACCACTGGACCTTGTGAAAAAGGCCACAGCACCTGTAATGGCGGCCCTTGGGGGAAAGGGAGGAGGCAAGAGCAACCGCATACAGGGGAGGGTGAGCTTTTCCCCCCAATTATGGGCTTTCTTACACTAACATTATTTATTACATATTTGCACTACACAGGCAATGCTGTGTGAGAACGGGGCACAGGCACTGGAAAATGCCAAGGCTGCACTACTATAGAGAAAATTTTAAAATGAAAGGAAGAAAGAACATAAAGAGTTGGTGTTTCATTTTTTTTACACAAAAAAAACATTTGTATTTGCACAACTACAACTTTAAGTTCAAGTCCAAAAGCTATGTGTTGGTAAGGCGAGGAATCTTGATTTCTAGAGAACATCGAACTACCTTGGGCTTGTGTGGTGACGACCACTCCATGACTTCTCCCATGGAATCGGCTGTATACATCCATTTGCTGTCACTTCGGAGGAATGTGAGTGAAGGTAAGGGAAGTGGGGTAGTTACTGTATTGTAATGGCGGTTATCGGTTTCTGGCTTGTAGCGGAAATGGTGCCGAGAAGGCTCATATTGTGAATGGCCCACATATTGATGAGGCCATTTTTATGCCCAGTGGCTACAAAGTTACATGTGGGTCCCTCACAGACTGCCGTGATGGCCACGGCTGTAACTCTGAACATTTTGAGTGTTGCACGTCGGTTTTTTGGTTTTTAGGTACCTGGGGAGAGATATTTGGCCAAGCTGTTCGCCATTTATAGACCAATGAGTTAACATTGTTTCCCCAGTTGAATTTTCGTTCCGAGGTTGTAGTATTACAAATATATCACCCTTTGAGTTCCATTAATGGTAGATCAAAAAAAGAATCGAAACCGTGGCGGGGCAAATGCATATATGCGTAGTTCCTAGTTTCGCAGCTGATGAGGGTGGCTTGAGGAGGTGCATAAAGCACATTTTTTTCAAGTCCCACATAATACAGGAACCTGATGAATCACCACTGACTATGACTTGGTACTGCTGTGCTATTTCAATTACCTGTGAAGAGGAACAAGTTAATGGTACTAGTATTAAATAAGTGTGGACACAAACTGTTACTGGTGACAGGTGTCCAAACAGCAAGAAAGGTCGCTGAGATAAATCAGCAAGATCCCACACTTTGACAGCTGAACACAATGAGATGTGACAGGAAAGAAAACTGACTCACTTGTGGCATGTCCTCCACTTAAGAAGAATTTACCATCCCTTGTGCATTGACCACATAAAGTTTCATCTTTTTCGTCGTATGGAAGTATAGAAATAATCTGAAGGCACTTAGAAGGTGGAGTAGCATTGGAGGGGGAAAAAAATACTTTTTTGGTAGGAAGGTGTTCAAGTCTCAAGGAAGAATCCCAGTGTCCCCAAGTTATACAACGAGCTGTGTCGGGAAAAATGATTGCCTGTGTAAGATCACACACAAACAAAAAGTAGAAAAGGAATATTCCTGTGCCAATTTAAGAGGCAAAAGTTTGCCTCGCTCGTCATCTATAAGAGGAATCAAGGCCGAAACTGGTGGTTCGAAGTCAGTGAATTTTTCCCCAACCAACAACCCGGGTGAAAAAGAAATCTGAAGCATCAGAGCCTAAAAAACCGTGACTGATGAGGAGAGGAACAGGATGGGGGTACTTGTTTTACTGATTCAATTTTTCTCTTTGGATGACGACGTCTGAAAATCTGAGCTGGAATTTGCCCAAGATTTGTTAATTGAGAGATCCTTGTTTTCTTCATCACAGAATCCGTGATATCATCAATACCTTTATAACTTAAGAAACAAAACGCACTGTTCTTGAAATACTTTCGTTACTCTCAGCCGTGTGTGGAGGAAAAAGATTGTTGTCTTCTAGACTTTGTTGCTTCACACCAAAAATAAGATCAATCCATTCATTAATGTGTTCTGACACGTAGTCACTTTCAAGTGCTTTTCGATGCAGACGTATAAACTCCCTGTAACAGTAAATAAAAAAAAGAGAATTGTATTCACCTGCCTTGGTGATCCATTAGCCCAATTTGGTAGTTCTACATGTGTCACTCTCTCTCCGTTCTGTCTCACACCAAGATTGAAGTTATTGATATTTTCAAGGAACTCAGGAAGATAGAAGAATTCTGGTATTAACTCTCTAGCATCCGATGTGTTGGTGGCAAGATGCCAACAATGTTCGACGGAGAAAAACAATCTGTCTTTTGGAAAGGTTTTCTTTTGGTTTCAGTTATTGGAATATGGCATTAACCTGCGTGATCGAAACGCTGCTGAAAATCAAGATGGTAAGAAGCATATGGGTCCAACCGGATTAAATAATTATGCACAACAGTACTGTTGCTGTACGTCTGAGGATACAAGAAAGGCGGCATTGCCTGCAGGCACAGTGAAATAAAGACTATTAAATACTAAACTTACCATCTCCATACAGTTGTTATATCTTCCAATAGCTTCAAGGAGTTGTGTTGGGTTTTGCGCTCCCATTGGTTTAGAGAGATCTCGAAAAGTCTGCGAACTTGAAAGATCCAGCACAGGGGACTTGTAATCACATAGAACAAAGGGAAAAACAGGATATCAAGGTTTGTGAAGGAAAAGAAGGAAAAGGTTCAAATTGGTTTTGGATACTGATTGAGGTCACTAAATGTACGCCCAGCAAGGGTATTGACATACATCAGATAGTCAAAATTGGTTATAAAACCTTGCTGCCAACTCTTTACAATTTCCTTGGCAGCAATAGAGAAGTCAAGTTGAGGAAGTGGGTCATAATCTACCAAACTGGGGGGTTTCAGAGATTTGACCTGACCAAATTAGAAATAGACGGAAAGGAATTAGGCAAACCAAAGTGTGCACTCTCTCTCTGCACTCTTGATTGTTAAAAGCGAACAATAGTCCAGTTCCATCCAATAAGAGGAATTCTAGTGCACAATGCTTCAGCATGTGACGGCACTTGTGAATCTCTGCAATAGTCTCGATTTTAATTGTGTAGTCCTCTTGTGGGTATTAAAACAAAACAAAAAACCTCTGAGCTATTACCGCGTTTTTTTGGACAAAAATTTGCACTGTGTGAAGTCAGGATAAGTTCACCCTCAGGAGCTGAAAGAGGTTGCAGAAGGTGGCAGAAATATATTTCTTTTTCTTCAATCCCGGGGTGCATCTGCCATTACAATTAGAAAAAAAGATGTGCAATGTAGACAATAACCATACATTATTCATAATGTGATCGCGTTGCTCACTGGAGATAAACGAAAAAGAGAAACTGTTTCCATTTACGAGAAATATCTGGATTGCAGAATTTTTCCCTTGGTAGGAAAGGGGTTTGATTTTTTCTATTTTGTCATAGTCCCAGTGGCAATGAGTGTCTGGCAAGAATGAGTTAAAGGTAATATGTATATGTACAGTAACCTCGCTGTAAATTTTGGAAATGAAGTAAGGATCTTCCAATGTGGAGCTTTCCTTCGTGCTGAGAATATGGATTTATATGCACACAATCAACACTCTCACATATATCATTCATCTTGGGAACTTCAACTTCTAGTGTGTGATACTTCAGTAGGTACTTCATGTTGGTATATTGTTGGAGTGTGTCACAATCTAATTTAGAGTTATACAATGTTAGAAGACCAATCAAGCAGTATGCCTATGTAGCTGTAAGCTCGGGTACCAATAGCATCAGCTTTTCCAGAATAACCCAAAACTATTTCATAGGTACTTGTTTCTTTTTTTAGAAACAACCACCAAGAGGAAAATAAACACACCCGAAGTTTTCTTGTGGGGGACTCCTGATAACAAGAGAGGTACGAGAAGTTTTTTCCTATTTGTCACTGAGACACACTCTTCATATAGTCATACCTGTATCTCAGCTTCTTTGCCGCCAACAAAAATTTTGATGTCGGGAAGGTCCAAGCGCAATCCTAAATCAATGTTAGTTGCAGGAGAGGAAGTAATAAACCTGTCAAAGTTATAAGAGACCCCCCATTACAACCATGCTGTGAGGAAGGGTCAACTTCTAGAATACATGGCAAAACTATGGGAGAAACAAGAGTGTTACTGAGCAGGAAAAAGTGCTTGGAGCCAAACCATCAGTAAGTTTGGGTTCTGGATATCCAGTTGTTTTGGTTGTATTGTCGTCAGAACGGGGGACCACCCTGTAGATGGATTAAACCAGTCAACAACAACTTCTTCTTACGTCTCGCCAAGATACGGAGGAAGAAGCCTTGGTATTCGAATATTGATTTTTTTCCTAAAACGCTGTCTCAATAACACACTGGCTAGGAACAACTTAGTAAAAGAAGTATATAAAAAGAGGATCTTACTTAGTGAAGGCGCCACGTTCAGAACGTGTAGAGAGTCGAGTGTCCAGGGAAAAACTCCACATTCATGTGAAACACTTTTCCACACATTAGACCAGCATTTACTGACTGCAATATGGGCAGGACGAGCATCATTATTTTCATTTCCGAAGAAATTCGCTTGTGGGTTGCGCTGTATTTATCAGGGAGATTAGCTGGGTCAAATGATACAAATAGGAAAAGTACCAGTAGTGACTCAGCTGCAGCTCTTGCTAGAATGTCAATAGAGGACCGAAGCTTTTCAGATTGTAAATCTTCATCTAGTGCTAATTTCACGTTGGAAGTCGGGGGGTGTGCTTCTATGATTTGCTTTAGCTCCTGATCATCTAGCTCTTTTGCCCTTTTGCATGGATGAACATTGCATGTATAGAAATATTTTTTGTGGAATCGTACTGTGTTACTTCCTGGAGATATTCGTCAGGAAACTTACATGACTGAATAGTATCAAGGAATTTGTTATCTGGTGTATCAGTGGGGCACGGTAAGTATTGTCGCAGCTTGCGATTAACTGGAACACTGAGGATCAGGCACCACACCTTTTCTCCCAACTTTAGGTTAAACTCAGAATACATTGAACTGTGAGCACTACCTGTATAATCAGCTGTTGCAACATTTTATCAGTTGCCTTTGCATTATGGAGAGACCACAAAAGGCGAAGAGACAGGCTAGAGGGAATGTCTTCATACTGTAGCATGTCCGATATGATTTTCTTTGGTGGGGAGGGACGCGGTTCACCAATGAGAGCTCTTGGAAGAATGGCTGATATGCGGGATGCAACACTGGAGGTCACTTCAGGCTGTGTAGAAGGGGATGCCATTGGACGTGTAATTTGTTCCAAGGAATGAAGCAATAGGCTGTTGTCCACACTAGCCAATGTAAGTAATAAGACCTTTGAGATGCCAGAGCGTGCAACAGTAAAGACTTGGGAGAGTAACGGAGTAAAAGTAGTGGATGATGGCTTGGCCTCATTTTTCAGACCTTCTTCTGTTTTTAGATACACGTTCACAAGCATACAAAGGAGTTCTCCTAGAAGGTCTGACTCGGAAGGGGAAAACCCAATTAACATATCTCTGATAAAGAGTTATCCAAAATATTGAAAATCAAACCCACAAGTACTCAGGAATAGACTGAGGAACTGTATGAATTGAATGCTCCTTCATCAAAGACAAATGGACCAAAGTAAGGGTAATTGTGTTCCCAAATATCTCAACCCAGGAAGAGTTTCCAAAGAAGGAATTGGTCTTAAAAAAAGTTATCACATTCCACAAAACTCTTCTTTGAATGATGCCCACGATAGGCAATGGTAATCCAGCGTTATAAATCTCCTTTAAGCGCATGAGCCAGGAACAGAGTTTTGATATAACATACAATAAGTAGATCCTGAACGGAATCGGCAGTTAATGTCCCAGAATATAGGCATTCCAGTGCCACAGTGTTGAGTAGCCTAAAAACACACTCCTCAACTTTATCCTCATAGTGATCAATTTGAGATGAGGTAGTGTGTCCACGAAGGGATGAACTGGATAGATGTAGAGTGGACTTTGCACTTGCATCTTCCAGATCTGGCATCTTTCGTGTTGGAGAAGAGAGACCTGTGATGCTGGCTAAGAGCATAAATAATCTTAGTTTATGGTACTTCTTTTCAATGTTGAGTCTAAGAGTCCAAGTAGACTAGTGACAAGTACTGCTCGTGACAGGAATTTGGGATGCTTTTCTAAGACTTCTTCCAGAACTGTCAACACACTAATTTGTTCTTGATATGTGATTTCACTGCTTGCCACAAGTTGCAAAATCGTGGATGCCGCCATTGGAATTTTCGGGGCTGTACTTGGAACAGTATTGTTGTGAAATGTACCATATCCAAACATTATGTCAAAAAAAATCTATAAATAGCAGAAAAAAATACCCAAGAAGGTTAGGAAGAAAAATAAGAAAAGTCTTTACTTTGATGAGACCACTTGAAATAGGGTGATTCCGTAGTTGCAACGCTACAATGGAACATCCTTGCATCCCGTTAAAGTATTCCGAGGTAGCACTGTCCGTCAAGTAAAGCAGTAGTAAATTCATTATCGCCATGCGATGGGCAAGTTCCGTGGTGTTGAGCATCCCAAGTAAGATTGAAAGAGGGAGTGTCTGCATGACTGCGTTCAAATGTTCCAGGTTGAGAGACAGTTGTTCTATTTGTGAAGAAATTATGCCCCTTGCCAAAAAAAGGGAAATACAAACCACAAAGCAGTTTGACCATTTGCATGCTAACACCAAAAGGCAGTGGTCTGTATTCTGACTGTGTCATTTCTGCCGTATTTGTGGAAGTTACCCCTCCCTAATTCCTTTAAAAATAATAATTGGAGGTTTAGTTTTTGTAACCTCATATGCGTGATTAGCCATTACAAACATTGCCACTTCTTGCAATTCTGTACCAGATCTGGAATGGCGGACAAGAAGGTGCACCAATTGCATAATTTTTTGTACAGCTTCTTCCGGAACGGGTTTCTAGAGAAGTTAGAGATTTTTTTGTGATAAAAAAAGCTATGCATACCACTAAAAATTGGAGAAATCTGTGAATAGCCTTGACCTCAAGCAACAGAGAGAAGTTGAAATTTACAAACTCTACGGGACATTGTTTGGAAGACAGGGAGTTGACGAGAACGTCCAGTAGCAATAAAAGTAGAGTGGGTGGAAGCCTGAGAGAAACAATGATGCACAGATTACAAGACAGGACAAGCTCTTACTTGGAAATAAAGTGCCAGTCCAGTAGTAAATAATCCAAGGTTTTCAGGTCAGATATTGCTAACACTTTTGATGCATCTTTTCCCGACTCCACTTCCAAGCCAGCCATCTTGAGAATGATACTAAGTAACTTTTCATCTACTTGTACTCCTCTTGTATTGTGATTCTTTCAGGATAGCCCGAGTTCAATTTCATTTTATACCTTTGGAGTATGAATCGACTTATTGTTTGATGCCCATTCAATTGTTCCATTTCAAAAAGTCCTTGAGGATTATGTGCCAGATAGGAATGAAGAAACTCCAATCCCAATACAAGATCATCACCCTTGATTTATATCCATTAGTGTGCCAACCAGAAAAGAAAAGGCAACCTGGCACATTGACACCATGTATAAAATAATAGAAAGCCCTCCAAGGCTTGTCAACACATGCTTGGCATTGGTGGAAACGATTGATGCTTACAGTGGTTGTTAGGTTTAGTGTTGAAAATAACACAAAAACCTGTAGGACAACTTTTCTCTTTTTCTTTCTCGATTATGGTTACTTCACAAGATGCTAGAGAATAATAAGGCGAATCCCCCAGCAGTTTGCTGGACTGGAATACTTGTGATAATTGAACTGACAAGAAAAAATGAGAAATCCACAAAGTACTAAGCAGAAATACCAAGTTGCATCTTTCGGGGAAGAAAGGCAAATATGAGGTGTTGCTGAAGATGGGACAGCAGAAGACTTGGTGTCTGTTTTGGGGAATTGTTGGATGCCAGACACTTGGATGTGATAGCTGCATTTCCATAATTAACAATGTTAAAGGTGGTATTCCCCCTACCAAATCCTTTTCTGTCCATCATCTCTCTGGTCCAATGGTGCTTGATATCGACAAGCAAGTTTGATGTAAAATTGGGTCCCAAGTGGTACATAAAAAACACATCAGGGGGTCTAGATATACATTAATGTCAATGGTATCGCAACAAAACACACTTCAAAGCTTTGTCAAAGCAAAAGCAAGGGCCCAGCTGCCATTTACATGTTGATAGTGACTTATTTGATGTGGTGTCTTGGCCTGAAAGGCCTGTTCCAAAGTGGACTGTAACTTGAGTAGGCTGCTGTGGGGGAACTGCCATGTACGCTCTAGTCACAATAAATCCGTTCACATACAAGTTGGCTGTTCCATTGAGGACTTTCCTTCGTACCTAGTGACAGTTTCACATTGGAAATGGAGAAATAGGAAGTACAGGAGTCTCCAGGTGAATTACAACATGGTACCACTGGCCAGCATGGAATGTGTAATCTGGAAAGTCAAGGTGCACAGGGCCACGGGCAGATGAAGGCTGGCTTGACACTTGTGCCCTTGCTTGAAGAACAAGAGTTCCTCTTGTGAGGGAAAGTTGAAGATTTGATAGTGAACTCTTCTCTTTGGGCTCGAAATGAACCAAGTAAATAATTTCACCTTACTGGTATTAGTTTACAAATTGTGGGTGGGAGGCAACTGTGTGCCATTGGACTGCTAATTTTGAACCACAAGGAAATTGATAGATGGTGTGGAAGCCATATCCTTTCTGTCAAGTTTCCGCGCAGATACAACATACACCTGGATTCCAACATATTGTAAGTGCTATTAGATCAGAAAATAGAAGCTAATAAGACCTGGGACTAAAATTGACAGAGTGGTCCGGACAAGGAGCATAAGACATCATTCTCTCAAGAATAGGTAGTTGGGAAGATGGTGGCATTGGATTCCCAAATAAGGTCAGAAAACTTTGAAGCAGTCTTGGAGATGTATCCACTTCCATGAGCTTCAAAAAAAGTTTGGCAAGTCGAGTTTCAAATTGTCTAAGGGATTGTGAAATGTTATGTGACAATCTATTAACAAACCCATTGAACTCATAGATGGATGAATAATGTTCTATTATAGACTCCGCCAGGGTGGTGGTTCTCAGTAGATACAAGTTTTCTGGGAGTGCTTGGATAATTTCCAAAACAGATTCAATAAATAGACTCATGGAAGGGAGATTGGGCTGGTTGTCAAATGAACTATTCATTACATCCATCACTATCTATCATCAAGTCACGCATCATTCAATATGGTTAATTCAAGAGACATACAGCAACGACTTCGGGAACGTCAAAAGTAACAGCAACGCAACAAGAGAAACAAGCTGAAATTTCACCTGCCTGTGTATGGCAGGACGGCCATGCACCATGTGTAGCAAGGTTAAGGAGAGAATCAAAGACTCTTGGATGAAATTTAGCTCCAAGGGAAAATAGTGCACAACTAACTTTATGTGAGAAAGTTGAAAGAAGAGGGTTAGGGGAACTATTTCAAAGCATCAGTCAACAGAGGAAGACCTTCACGGAAAATGGTTTGGGAGTCAGGGTTTAGCTTCAAAGCGCTTGCGGCAGTCTCAAGGATTCTCACAAGAAATGAAGGAAGCCTTGGCCCTTTTTTTTGTAATCACAAAGGGAAGCCCTGTATTTGTGGTGGCAGATGATACCTGTTCCCATAAGCCCCGCACTTCTGAGAATAGACCAAAGACATGGAAAGCCTGCGGAGTTCCGAAAAACATATGACGCAGCTTTATTTCGCTTGAAAATATTTTTAAGACATAGCAGAGTTTCTGTCGGGTGTCACGCAAAGCAGTAATGGGATCGATACCTTCTCTGGTGTCATAATCATCAGGCTTAGAGTTGCCAAGAAATCCGAGTAGGTCCTGGACAACCCTGGTTGAACAGTAAATAGTATGAAGTACAAGAACACAAACTTAGTGTAAAGATCAGCTTGAGGATTTTCTGCAAGCATTTCCAAAACCTGCAATAATGTGGTGCGAGAAATGGAATAAGGAAGAAGTGCTGCAAGTGTTGCAACCGAGAAGCTTTAATTTAGGTAAGAAACGTCTGAAACTGAACAATTTTGGGTACCTGTCTTTGAAGAGGATGTGAACACCAGGGTCATTTTTGACAAAAGCATGTGCAAGTTTGAGAAGAAAGTTGGATACATGGATCAGAACAAGATCAAAGTCACACAATTGCCCATCCTACATACATGGCTTGATCAATAATAGAAAATACAAAAGTTTGAGGTTGGGCATACACAATGGGGGACCATATAGATGGTTTCTTGTAATTCGGGTTCATCCATGAAAGCACACTTAAGGTCATTTGGCGGTACCATGCAATCCTGGGTGAGTATAGATAAGAGGCCAGCATTTTGCAAATCCTCACGCTTCACTAAACCACTTGAAACTATGTGTGTAAGGTGCTGGGACACCAACACCACGGTGCTTGCTCGAGAACCTGTTACGAGTTATTGTGCAGTTATGGAGGCTATCCAGGGCTGTTATACCTTGAAGCAGCAAGCAATACTGATGGAGATCCTCAGCAGAGAGCGAAGTATGTTCCATAACAACACCAATTATTTTTGTGATCATAGTTCGGTTTTCCAGGGAAAGTGCATCAAACAGGGAAAGAAGTTGCATAATGGGTTTGTGCACTCGAAATTCTTCAAAGGCTGGGTGATGATCCACATAATACAAGTTCAAAAGGATGTTGATTGCACTGAGAATTTGAGTTCTTGTTTCCTCGAAGTTAACTTGTTTAATGGATTGTATAAGGTCCACAACTGTCTGAAAGTGTATACCTGACGAGAAATCAGCACAATTCTGGAATGGAATAAACATACCAGAAGTGTGGCTTGAAGGCCCTGGGATATGAATAAGCTTGCAAATGATCCTTAGAAAATGCAGCTAATAATATTTACCTCTTGTGAATGGAAGGAAATGCATGAGAGAGATAGGTATTTACCAACTCCAGTGTATTGCCTTCTTCAAAAAATTGGAGGGAATTAACAATGGCCTTGTGTCCACCATAATATTGAAAACTGGTAAAATTGTCAGCAGAGACCTAGTTTCTATGAGAGACTTTGACAGGAAGCGAAAAAAACTCAACTTGGATAACATTAACCAGGAATTCTCCAAGTTCTATTCGTACAATAGAAGGTAAATTAGGGTGCTTCATAACCTCAACAAGATTCAATATAACATGATTTGGAACAGTATTCTGTGTTGTTTGTTTGGTGGATCCAATAAAAAAAGATGAAAGGTACCTTAGATGCTACTTGCAAGACACGTAAAACTTGTCTTTGGGCAAGGATCAACCCTTTGTATAAGCAAATTGTCGGGTCAATAGTAAGCACATGAATGAGGGTATCCAACACCTCACTGTAAGGAGTCAGTGATTTGCACAAAATGAGATGTCTTAAGATACATACTATTTCTGGTCTTTCAACAATAAATCGGAATTTTGGAACATATTCCATATTGTTGCAATGAGTCTTGCACACAAAGTGTCCAAAGGGGAGGATAGTTTCTCACTAAAGGTTGAGAAAAAGGAGTAAATGATAAGGGGAAAAAAAAAAGAGAGATAGTTGTCATACTGTAAGTACTCTGAAGAAAGGGAAGGAAAAATGTCGAAGGCGAGGGGTAGATGTGATGACTGAGGTCGAGGAGGAGGCAGGGGTTGCATCCTTTGTGGCTGACGCAGGGAGTGGCTGGATACTGATTTGGGTCGACCTGAAATGCGAACTGGGGCTGCTGAGGTAACTTGCAATGTCGGTGATGGTGAGGGAGGAATTAAGAAAGTGAAAGATGTCGCTGCCGCCGTACCGCCAATAGGAGGAAGTGTGAACTGGGAAAGTGAAAAAACTATTTCACTGGGCAGAGCTCGTAATGGTGCTGCCGGATTTGTTATAGGATGAGTCAATAGATTTTCATCAAGTTTCAATATGTCCCAGGCACATTCTGCACATAATTTGAGGGTATCAAAGTCATCCATTTGCCCCTAAGTATCTCTATTATAAAAAAAAAGTGTTTTTAGGAAAAATGAAAGTATCTGGAGTGCACATTAGATGTAAATAGTTCAGCACAGCGCAGCAGAAGTACTCCTTCTGGTGAACAAAGATACATGTAAGTACGAAAAGCACCATCCTTGGAGGGAGGAATTGTAGGCTGTTAACAAATAAGACAAAATGTTGCTGAATCAGTTACCTGGTCATCACCATTCCTTGAAAGATATATGTGATCACAAAGCAAACGTAAAATGGTTCTTCCAACATCTTTAACCTGTGGGAACCTTTTTTTTTTTTGCATAAATTAACACCTAACTTCAGAGAACATCATGAACCGCCATCTTTAGTTGGTGCAAATGTAAACAAACACACACGCACACCTCACAAAGAAATAGTCAGCGTCGAATGTCGGCATGCTGTACTTCATCACGAAACACTCTAGCCATTCTTGCAGATCTGCAGGGCGATGATCTCCCACCTCCCTCGAGACCAACTGCACACCACGCAAACCCTCCTGAAACGCGTCCCTCGTAGTCGTTGTGGTCGCAGCAGAAACAGAAACAGAAACAGAAATAGTTTGTTCTGGTGGCACAACCACAACCAGCGGCGCGTTTCTCAGCCCCGTGGGAGATGATGCCAACGGCAACAGCGATGTAGACGACGAACGGCAGATCTGAGCGTCACCACGCTCAGATGCAGATTGTAGTGCAGTGACACCGCCATCTCTGTGTGTTGACGCGTTGATTGCAGCGTGCAAGGCCGTGAGGCTCAGATCCATTCAAGAGATTACGATCCCCTTTTTTTTGTTTGTTTTTTCTGTTTGTTCTCGTCCTCCTATTCCGGTAACAGGAAATGATGCAGTGGCCGGAAGATTAGAGCTCACATCATATCAAACTGCCAAACCAACGATAGGACAGGGAGTGGCGTGTGACACCGGTGGGCGGGCAACAAGTGAATGAGAGTGGACCAAGTGGGTGGGGATGTTTTTGGGTTGGGTTCGGGTGCGTTCGTTTTGGGGTTGGACCTTTTTGTAGTTGTATTGAACTCAGTCTCTGTTATGGACTTGGGGTGTATATCACCTCCATCACGCAAAGTGCTTAATTGGCTCATATCCACTTCGTGAGGGGAATCCACAGTGTGCGTTACGTGGAGCACAGCTTCGTGAAGCCATAGAGTGACCCCTTCTCCCGGAATCAACACCCCACCCCCAATTCCCTCAGTACGAGAAGAAATTTTGAATACAACAAAACAAAAATTTTTGGTTTCAGTCAGGCTTTCCTTGGCTTTGAGTTTAGTGACTTGGCTTTGGGGCTGCTGCTGCCAATGACAGTGGGAAGAGAAGCCAAACAGCACCCCAAGGCCCAAATGCCCACACCAACGAGTCGGCAACCGGGGAGCACCAGGGAGCAGGCAGCGGAACCGATTGGGCCTTCGGTTCCGAGCCCGCAACCCCGGGTC